>JAQQPU010000439.1:10603-76680 GCA_029168905.1 Artemia sp. Kazakhstan ARC1039 | reverse complement strand
CCCCCCCCCCCCTGAACAAAATCCTGGATACGGCCCTGCCTTTACCCCATAGCTTTGGTGAAAAGCATGCATCATCTACCTCATAGATGATACTTTAGATTAACTAAGAGGCAAAAACATAGTTGGTCAGAGACAGTACTTTATTAAGGGTTGATGACCAAAATTTCGAGGGAGCTCTACTTTGGTTGCAAGGTAATAAAGCTTTTTTATAAAACATCGCAGAAGGACCAGTTGACCTATTTTGTTAAATTCATCATTTAGTATTTCAAAGTTTATTCACATATCACAGAAACTTTACTCTCTTCTGATTCCGGTATCACCTTTGTTACTTAATTTTTATTATGTAAAGCACACATATTAAATTAGATAAATAGCACAAATTGCAAGATGAAAATATATATTTGACGCATATTCAGTATCATAAAACTCGCTAAAGCATCTATCGAATGATAAGACCTTAGCCTGAGGGTATTTACCCAGTTTACACGAATTGTGGAAACAGGAATCAACGCCTGATAAAACAGGTAGTAAGGAGCGACTCGGGTCAATAGTAACCGAAACTCTAAAAGACGGAATTTTATATCAATAGAAACATTGAACGAATTGGCTTATTATGCTGATTCAAATAGATAAGCTTCATCAAGTTTAGCGTTACCCATGAAAAGATAGGAGCATGAGAAAATTTGCCTGATTTTCGAGCGGGGGGAGGGCAAGATCCCCTAAAAATCAAGGAATCTTAATGAAAACAACACCATCAAATTTAGTGTATAAGAAAACCCTGTAGTAGAGGTTTCAAAATCCTATCTACAAAAATGTGGAATTATGTATTTTTTGGCCAGAAGATGACGCTTTTAAAATAAATTTCCTCAATTTTATTTTTTCTACTTTGTATCGCAAGTTAAAACAACAGAAGAAAATGGAAAGCTCATGATATTTTCTCTGAGATTACTTTTCATCTTGAGTTTATTTAAAAGATTAATATTATTTATAAGCTCTCCGGCCTTACCCCAAGCAAAATAAAAAATTTGATTAATACATGAACGTAAACGTATTAATAAAAATTTTTCTTTAAAGTAACGAGGACATAAATACCAAATCCCCCGCCCCTGAACTCACTTTGGGTGTATTTACACCTAAAAACCACAATTATTTGTGGAGGGGGGCATAGCACCAAAGGCACCTTTTACTTACATCTACATGTCACATATTTTTCCTCATTGGAGTGGTATTCTGTTTATTTTTCTTTCTTACAAAATATTATGTTTAATTTATCATTTATTTAACTTAATATTGTTTTATTTATTACCTTGTTTATATTTTATTGATTCTATCTGTTCAATGCTATTAAATTTATTCAGTTTATATCAATTAATTACATCAATTTTTTATTATTATGTTATGTTAAATTTTTGTATTCCAGGCACTGACTTCCTGATCTGCAACATTGAAAATGGTGGGAGCTTAGGGAGCCGAAAAGGAGTTAACCTTCCAGGAACTCCAGTAGACTTGCCAGCTGTTTCTGAAAAAGACAAAAAGGATCTTCTTTTTGGAGTCGAACAGGGAGTTGATATGGTTTTTGCCAGCTTTATCAGGAATGCTGAGGGAGTCAAAGCAATTAGAGAAGTTTTAGGTATTTGGGCTGTTTTTGCTTTTTAGCCTTTGGAAAAAGATAATTCTGATACTTTTGAGGAAAATTGAAGTGGAAATAAGTATGAAGAAATGACAAAAAGTAGCTGGAGAAAGTGTATATTACTCGAGTGTCCCTATAATCTGGACACGTCGGAAGTCAGGGATGAACTCAGGAATTTTTTCGGGAGGGGGGGGGGGTCGTAACAACAAATTTTATTTGATAAGTTCGATAAAAATTTGCCCAGACTTTTGGAAAACTTACGTTTTTTGCTCCCTCCCCCCGCTCTGTATTCGGCGCTGTAGGAAGTGCCGAAATTTTTTAGTACTGATTTATCTAAAATACTTGTCTTTAAATGCTAGTCTTCATGTGATTTTCGCAATAACGATATTTTGTTTAGCACATATGGGTATGAGTCATAGAAGGTGGAATAAACGAAAAGAAGGTTCTTTCATCATTCAGACGATTCGCCAGTTGTTTTTGCTTTTCCTTTTTGCTGATAGGAAATGAATTTTGGAATAAAACAAATATTCAATCTTATAACAAGATAATTTTGGACATTTTCCCATCAAAATTTTATTTTTAAAATATTGGTTCTAAAATGAACCCTTAGTAAGAATTACCAGTTATAACAGAAAATTCAGGGAGGATTTTGATCCTCCTTTTTGGATTTTGATTACTAATTTTGGATTTTGATTACTAATTATTATATTATATTTTAGTGTTTTTATTTATTATTTTGTTATTCATTTATTGTTTATATTTTATTCAATATTATTTTATATTTAATCTTTATTTTGTGTTTATTTTTAACCCAATGAAATCTTCAACTAACAGTAAAGTAAAACATATCGTTCAAGTATTATTATGCTGCTACACAAATGCTAAGTAACTATTTGAATGATTATCAGTAACTAATGATGAACACCTGGCCCCGTATTCCCAAGCAGAGATGAATCCCCCTGTGCCGCCACTGTGTTTGGACAGACCCTTTTTAAAAAAATAAAATATATAGAAATTTTATATAGAGAAATGTATATAGAAATATGATGTAGAAATGTCAAGAAACTGTTTGATGGGTTCCATCAAATATGAGTTAAAAAACTCCTAACAAGTCTAATTTGAATTTTATTGGATCGAGATTTTTATCATTAATATCATTAATTAATTAACCCTATGTCAAAATTTAACATCTTATTGCAAAGGAAATTTGGTTGAGATTTAGCGGATCAAATTGAAATTTTATATTGTCAAAATTTTTATTAAACTGGTTTTGGACAGGTCCTTTGTAGAAATTTAGAAATACGGAAAATTCAGAAAAATATTTACTCTGACCTAGCTAACATTGATGAAAACTTAACGTTAAAAGTGCCATGTATAAATGTCAACAAACTATTTTATTAATTCTACCAAATAGGGGTAATAAACTTCTCGAAATTTAAATTTTATCTTCAAACGTGATGGTTTATAAGTAAAAAAAAAAAAAAAAAAAAAAAAAAATCGAGTAATTTTGTTCAAACTATACGTCAAGGGTGCTGGAACGGATGACTGTCCCCGGGCACAGTCTCAGAGGGGGGAGGGGGACCAAATTAATGTTTTTTGTTGATACTATGATCTTTGTGGTAGTAATGAGGGGGGGGGGGGCAAAACCGATATTGTCATCTGGAGCCAAAAACCCTAGCTATTCCTCTGTAGAATAGTATTCGTTTGAATAGTATTCGTTTGAATAACTGTATATCAAACTATAAGCCATATGAAAAATGTTTGGATCTCACTAAAGCTATAATGAATGAAAGGCTAAGACAGTAAGCCTAATATGTCAGTTAAGAGGGTAAGGCTTAGCTAAGTAAGTTAAGATGGTAAGGCTAAGATGGATTGAGGATGATAGGCTTCCGGAAATAAAGAAAAGAAAAAAAGCGAGATAGAACAAAAACGAAAAACGTAGAATGATATAAATAAAAAAAGCTATAAAATTAAAACAACCTAACTCAAACATATTCAATTAATCCTCACATATACAATTAGACAGCTAGTTCCATGAGCACGCAAAAGCAGCTTTTTTTCTTTCTTTTTTTTTCAAACAGTTGGTGGTAACGAACTGCAAGTAAGGAGCGACTCGGCTCAATAGTCACCAAAACTCTAAAAAACGGATATTAATAGACACATCAAAAGAACCAGCTTATTATGCTGATTCCAAATATATAATATTCATCGTGTTACCCATAAAAAGCTACGAGCCTGAGAACATTTGCCTTGTTTTTGAAATGGGGGGGACGCCCCCTAAAATTCACGGACTCTTTAATGAAAATCACACCTTACGATTCAGTGTACCTCAGAACCCTAGTGTAGAAGTTTACAATGTACAAAAATGTGGAATTTTGCTATTTTTGCCCGAAGACAGATCACGGATGCATGTTTTTTTGCTTTTTTTGTTGTTGTTTTTTTCCAGAGGTGATCGTATTGAAATAATGGTCCTAGAAGGTCGGAAGAGGGCGCATTAGAACGCAAATTGAAATTTCTAGTGCCCTTTTTGAGTGACGAAAGAGATTGGAGGGCAACTGGCCCCCTCCCACACCCATTTATTTCCCAAAGCTATCTGATCAAAATTTTGAGATGTCTATTTTGTTCAATATAGTTGAAAGATGAAATAACTATGTATTTAGGGGTAAAATGACCCCCCACAGTCCGCCGAGAGAGGCCTGTCAGTTATGAAATTTGCCCATTGTTTACGTAAAGTATTTGTTATTGGAAAGCATACAGACATTTTGTTGTTGTTGGGGTGGGGGGGGGTATTTCCTTTGGGAGACTCTTCCTTGAGGAGGGAAATTTCGGGGGGGGGGATTCCGGCAAAATTCTACATTGGGAGATTTGACAGAATTCCTATATGAAATTCTTGTTAATTGTCTTACATTATCTTTGCCAACTAAATTTCGCATGTGGAGATGTTCCGGGGGAATTATCCGGAGGCTATTTTCCATATGCTTTGATTTCCGGAAAAAAAATCTATAGAAGGAGGTATTTATCAGAGTGGCCGAGAAACCGATTACAGATTAAAGTCTTTATCAAATGAAAGTATGCTAAGGATAATTTTTTAGGCTGAATCATCCGCAAGAAATTTTACGGGGAGGGAAGATTTTCAGCGAGGGTGGAACTGTCTGGAGGGAACTTGACGGGGGTGTACTTTACGTCGGAGTTTCCACAGAGGAGTTTCCCGTGAGGGGGGGGGTATATATCATGGGGGCTGAGCCAGATTTATCTGTATTATTTGAAAAACGAACAGAAATTAAATAATTAAAAAAAAAGTTTTTTTTAACTGTAAGTAAGGAGCAACATTAAAACTCAAAACGAGCAGAAATTATTACGTATATGAAAAGAGTTGCCCCCTCCACAAGACCTGACTCTTTACGCTACAGGTCTGACTGTTTGTCCCAATTTTTAAGAACTGCTACTGAAACACAGGGGCCGTTTAATTAGAATAGGAAGCTTTTTTTGTCGTAAGGAGCAAGTTATTGAGGAGGGGGCAACCCTTTATATACGGAATAATTTCGATTCGTTTTGCGTTTTAATGTTGCTCCTTACTTTCAATAAAAAAAACAACTTTTTTTATTTAATACCCTGAAGATGCCTTGTTGTATACGGTTGAAATATCCGTTTGATTGTTTTTCTTAATACTGACCATAGACCCATTTATTGTTTCTGGATTTATGTCGTTGTTTTGTCATGGCTGGCCAGTTCGGTTTTAGATCTTTTATTCCGGAAATTGGTCCTCCAACGGGAGGGGGAGACCTAAATACAGTATTATGTTATAATTCTTTCTTTGTCATTTTCTTTTAAGGGTGATCCCGTTGTTCCATTCCTATCTGGGAAATCTCTTTCTCAGAAGCTAACAAGGGACCAATTGGGGTACTTACAATTAGGTAAAGGTTTTGCTGAGCCTTGACAAGGAAAAAACTAGATTATTTCTTCACTATATTTATTGGCTTAATTAATGAACGCTACGAGAATTTGGATCGACTAAAGGTTTACAGGCAAACAAACATAAATAATTAATAATTAATTAACACTTACAATCGAATCAATGTGGTCTGTCCCAATGTACCAGTCAAAAGTGAACTTGCAATTTGCAAGCGCTAAAGGCGCTCTTTTCTTCTTGTCCCCAACTTTTATACTTAATTCCCCAACTCTATTTGCCCTAGTGACTGGAATACTTTACCACAGAATATTCTTCTAGCGTGGAACCCCCCAGGGAGTTCCGAGAGATGCTGAAAGACTATTGTTTGAGAGTTTGATGAAAAGGATTGGTGATGAGGTCTCTGGTTTCTTTATTTATTAAATTAATCAAATTGATGGATTTTTGGGTTTGAGGGATTGGTGAAGGAAGGTACCAAATGCTTTTTTGTTTCATTTTCTGTCGTTTCTTGTTTTGTTTTTGGTCGTTGATTGTCGTCACCTTTCATAATTTGATTTATATTTAGGCCATATATTTAGGTCAATATTTTTTCCCACAATTTTTTTATCTGTTTTTCTTTATCTCATGTAAATGTTCTGTTTCTAGTGCTTTTACACAAGGGCTTCCTTTAGTATTTTCATTGGATGTAAATGTTTTGTTTCAAAGGACTCAGTTGACTATTTAAAATAGCTGATATGGTGATGATATAAAATAAAATAATATGGATTTACCATCCCTATATCATTGGTATAGATTACCACAGGTATAGATTTACTATCCCTAAATAAAATGAAATAGTTTTACCTAAATAAATTAAGATACATTTATTTTTGCGATATATATATTTTTGTGATTTTTCATCATTTATCATTTCTATGTATTTTCTTTTTACTCATTTCTGTTTTCTGTCTTCAACTTCATTTTTGTTTTCTTTTTGCATTTTCTTTTGCAGTGAAACTCAGGTGACTGTATGTTTTAGTCAAAATCAATGATGCATTTAAGAGAGTAGCATTAAGTATCCCCTGAAAACCTATGTTACACCCTTAGTCAAGGAGTATGAGCAAAAAAACCATTGATGCCATCTAACGTTCGGTGACACTTGGCATTTTTTCTATTTTCTGTCTGGAACTTATATCAGACACTTATTACTACACTTATTTTACTATGGCGTTGAAGTTTTTTTGTCGACACTATCGCCAGTTACCACTCCTGCAAGTTATCTATACTCTTTGTCGTTAATCTTATACCTTTTTGAGAAATGTGAATTTGTTCCATGCTGTAAGGCAGCAAGGCTGGAATACAAGGTCAGTAGAAAAAAAATGCAGGAAATTCTTGGAGATGACGCAAAATAGAGATTTTTGCTGCTATATCATGTAGGAAAATTCTTGGCTTTTGAATTAGTGCTACTATTTGATATAATGTTCTATTGAAAATGGTCTCTATAATTTCGGAAGAAAAGGACAACAGGCACAATTTCTCTATTGTCTTGACCTTATATGGTATTTTTCCAACCACATAATAAGGGTGCTAGGTCAATTTCTTATCCCTCATCTCGTATAATGTCCAGGAAGTTAACGCTCATTAAAATGCCCTAGACATCCGACATATTATATTTGATCTACGTATTCTATTTCTTCAAATTCCGAAATTAGGATTAACTAACTTTTGTTTTCGCTTGCTGACCAATGGTCTGCGTTGCGCAGGTACCGATCTTCTGATTCAATATTTTCGGCCAGGAGTGCATTACGTGGTTGGGGGCAAATGATCCGACGAAAATTAGTAACCGCTTTACGTTTGTAATAGTTTTTTTGGGCCGTAAACTGAGTAGACTTTGTACCACTTTCTGGGGTTTTTAGCTCACAAATTCTCTAATTTTGGGCAGAAACAGCTAAAACTTTCAGAAAAGGTGCAACTAAGTCTCTAGAAAACATGAAGTAATGAAAAAAAAATTTTTGATTTTTTTCCTATCTTTTTTTTTTAATTGTTTATGGTCCAATCTCACCCCAATGGTCGGGGTGACATTGCACCAGCGTATCTTGCTAATGAGAAACCAAAGACGTGTGTAAACAGGGTTTACTTTGGTCCACAAACTTCATTTTAAAAAAAAATAGAATAAATTTGGCATTGATTCTGGAACTTTGGGATTAAAGTAACTTCTCATCTTCACATATAAAAACGCAAACTAAGCTAAATAAAATTTTGACTGAAGAACAGAAACAATCTCAGAAGTCCACAAATATAAATCTGGTCAGCCTAGTTGAAGACACACCAGGAGCTGGCTCTGGCTCTTTGAGTATTTTCAGAATGTCGGTCACCGGGTAGTCTTCAATATCGTCACGGTCAGGCCATTTCCAAATATTGGGTCTGACCATTTGCATTGACTTGATTTTGAAACTTCTGTTCTTTTCTTCAATGATCATGCCAGGGAATTTCTCCCCTTCATAAACAAACTGAACATAATTTCCCACTTTCAGTTGCAGATTCTGGTTCAGACCATTAGTTGTATCACTGGTGCTCTTCCGCTTTTTTGCACAACTTTCCTTGCCCTGTTTTTCTAATATTCTGAGAAGCTCTTCTTCATCAGAGCTATCACCAGACTGTTCATTGGACATCCCGCCTGTACCGGTAATATCTTCAACCGAATAGCTTCTTCCAGCAGGGACGTTTACCTTTTTTCGTTTCGTAGTCTTTGCTGACTCATTTCCGTGCCTTAGCTCCTTCAGATAGTCTATCACAGTATCGTTCAACACTTGAGTCGTGTTGGTTGTATCTGCATTAAAGCATGAGGGAAGGCACTGAAGAACTTCGTTTCTGTTCAGAGGATATATTCCACACTTTTTAAAACCACTTTTCATATTTTCTGTTCCATTTCCTTCTTCAAGACACTGTAGCACTTCTTTCAGCAATTTCGGAAAATCAGCCTTTGGTATGCCAACTGACGATCCATTCTTTTTGGTTTTGTACCTCAGAAGTATTTGTCGCCATTTCATTTTCATTGGTCGAAAATATGCGACATCTAAGGGTTGCGTCAAATGCGTTGAATTAGGCGGGAGTGAGATAAATGCAATGTTGTTCTCTTTGCAAGCCTTGAGAACATCAACGCTGATGTGGGATGAAAGGTTGTCAGAGATGACAACTTTTCTGCCTGGCTTTTTCTTTAAGACTGGCATGAGTAACCGAAGAAAGTAGTCTGCAAAGCAAGTCAGGTCAATCCAACCAGACTTGGTGCGATTATATCGAGAACCAGCTGGTCCTCCTTCGACCCAGGATGTCCACATCCCCTCACTTTTGTAAATCACATAAGGTGGCAGCAGTTCACCAGCAGCTGTCCCTGTTATCATGATCGTCGTTGAGGCTTTTGACGAATTTAGCACCCGCTCTGGTTACTTTGAACCTCTTTTTGTCAGAATTTTTTTGAGCCTGGGTCGTCGGTTAAGTTTGTTTCGTCAAAATTGATTATATTACCTGGCGGAATGCCATCTAATTCCTTTTCAAGGTGGTCAAAGTAATTGTTGAGCACTTCAGGTCCGATCTGCGCTCTTTTGCGCTTTATATTGCTTGCAAATCGTTCAGTTAACTCATCATGTCTGAAGATGAAACTCTTGGTCCACTCTTCTCCCGGCAGATTGTCTTTAAATTGCCTCACTTTCTTCCCAGTCCTGTCCAAATATGCCTTCACTAGATAGCAGAGGTCACAGCGATCAAGAGGAAAGCCTGCCTCTGACAAGGTGATCACAGTATGGACAAAATAACTTTCTTCTTGGGCAGACAGCTTGGTTGGGCCGCCAATTTTACCAGTATGCTGCTTATGAAGTTTGTTCATCAGGGTGCTTCGGGGTATTTTGTACTTTTTAGCTGCATGGCGTGTCGTCATACGGTTGTGCTGTATGTCGCGTAATGCTTTTTCAAGTGTTTCTGTACTATAGTCAACATACCTCCGACTTCCTGGCTGTCTTTTGTGCTTGCGTGGCATCTTCAGCTCTTAACCTACAAAGAAAAGGCAAATGTTAGCTAAAGTTTGTGTTGGTACAAAGTTACCCCATTTTGACTTCTGGAAATGATCATTTCCAGATTTTCTTCTCTCACTGGTCCTCATTCAGTGATAGGATTGATTTCTTTGAGTTTTTTTGCTGACAGGATGTCCAGGAACACGCTGACCTGAAAAAAAAATAACACCATTCAATTGATAAGTCCAGAGCTGATGCAATTTGTAAAAGGAAGTAAAATTTGCCAAAACTTCACTTGTAACACATTTTTTTTTTAAGCCAAACAACTTGAGCAAATTCAAAGGTAACTGGTGTAAGACTTTACCTTATGAACTTTCTTGATTGAGAAAGAAAACTGGAACTGCAACTTCTCAGATTTTGGAGCCCAAGCCATTCATATCTTTTTTTTCAGCTTTGGTCCAAAGTTACCTCCTTGGTCCAAAGTCTACTCAGTTTACGGGTATTAATAAAATGATTGATTGATTGAAATGATGAAGATAAAAGGATAGGAGAAAACATCGTTTATTTAGCTATTATTGTCCGGATGTTCAAAACGACTACAAAAACTAAACGAGTAGATTCAGAGTTCCCATATTATATACTACTTTTTAAATAGGGCTTGGACAAATCATCCAACGTGTCCCGTATTTTCCCGACATATTTATCCATTGACCCCCGTTCCAAACCGAATAACCAATGACACCAGGACTCGAACCCTTGACTGTTTAATTGATCCTACTTATATTACGCTTTCAGTATAAGCCTAGAACGTGGGATCGTATTTAAAATAAAAATAAAAATCTTTTTCTTCAGTAGCCGAAACGTTTAAATATTGAAAAACTAGGCAAATAGCTGAGTTTTTTTTAAACAAATGTTTACCAAGAAAAATCATCACAACAGATAATGAAATCATCATTTTAAATCAATTTGTTTAAAATCCATCTATGGTTAATACGGCATCCTTAAAAATTTCTCTTAAAAAATAGGTCATTTAGAACTGGACCAGGAACTATAGTTTGTTTTACAGTAGGCCCGTTTTTCAGAACTAAGATCTTACATCTTTCTGCAAAGATTATCGTTTTTTCAAATCATCTTTGTTCTAAGATCTTACAGCTCACTGATGTGAGCAAAAAGCGTGAAAGACGCCATCTTTCTGCCATATGGAACAATGATGAGAGAACTTTGATGATCTACTCATCATTGTTCTCAGACCGCTGATCAGAGCAGAATGATGAAAGATGTTTGCATAAAAAGGACCAAAGATGTAAGATCTTAGTTCAAAGATTTCAGTTTTAAGCGTTTTCTGACAAAAGATATAAGATCTTAGCACATTGATGTGTGGAAAAACGGTCCTAGTAATGCACACAAAAAGGTTATGAGGCTAGTTTCTTTGATTGCCCTGATTGACTAAAGAAGAACTGCATCGCATTTCCCATAAATGTGCCTGTTAATAAGAGTACAAAAAATAATGTAAAAAACACACAATATCTTATTTTCAACATAAAATATCTCCTCTGCTAGTGGGGGAGAGGACCACCCCGATAAAGAAAAACTGATCTGAAAAGGCTTTTTTTCCTTGTTTTTCATGTTCGCTAGTCAGTTTGTTATGTTCACGAAACATTGCTTTCAAAATACGTCTCATTACCATTGCTTATCCGTTTTAACATGGATAACATCAATAGTAGCTTGAATTAGCTGTTACATTTTAACACACTCCACAATAATTTTTTTATCACTTTTTCAAAATCAAGAAACATATATAGTCCAAAAACGTTCGTCTGAACATTAGAACTATAGGGAGAATATTAGAGAGAGCATTAGAACATTAGAGATAACATCAGAACATTCGTCTGAACATATTTTTTTCACTTATGAGAACTACATGTTGGTATTAATCTGTGTTTTACAATTTCAGGAGAAAAGGGCAAGAATATTTTTGTCATTTCTAAGATCGAAAACCAACAGGGCATGGAGAACTTAGATGAAATCATTGCGGAATCTGATGGTATTATGGTTGCACGTGGGGACCTTGGTATTGAGATTCCTCCAGAAAAAGTATTCGTCGCCCAAAAAGCAATGATTGCACGTTGCAACACTGTACGTATACTGTGAAATGCAGTTATATGGAATTTCAACCTCCCATTCAGAATTTTTGATTTTCGACTCCTAATATTTAGTTTTTAGCTGATTTCATATTTTACTCTTTGTAATAGTTATTCGTTTTGTTCCTTTTAATTCCATTTTTTTCCAAATAATTCCTTTTCATCATTCATAGACGAAACGAAATGAAGCTGATTTCTAAACCAGTGAAAATGAGAACAAAATTGAGACAAAACCTCGTATATCTAATTATCCTGTCAATATTCAGTTCCGTTTGAAATATAGGCTAATAAGAAAAAACTGCCGTCTCTAACTTTTAGCAAGACTTCTGTTTCAAAGAAGATTTGCTGCAGAACGTTTGTTAATAGGACGTGCAAATCTGTTAAATTTAAACAGTCTTTTAGCTGTGGAGTCCACTCCCTACTTGAGTTGCCTGTAGTTTCAGTTTGAAAAGTTTGCGTTTGTATTAATAAGAATGTACAGAACAAAAATCAAAAGGATAGCAAAACACTTTAAACACTTAGGATAGTGAAAATAAATTGTGAATGTTTGAATTAGTTAAGTGAAAACATAGAAAGCCTCATATATCTTAAAAAATTAGAGCAAATTAGGAATTTAATTTTTCATGAATAAGTTCCATTTGCAATTGTTGATAGTTGCAGGCTCCAAATTGAAAAAGAAAAACCTGGATAGAAAATCAGCAGCTAAAACATATGGTATTAAACACCTCAATAAAGTGTAGTTTTCCTTTCAGGGTGTGGTTGTCTTTATGAATCAACATTTTGTGAATAATTTTTAAAGACGACTAGTGTTGTTAGGTTTAACTAATTAGCTTTGCTTTTCTATTTTCGCGGTGGAACGGGGTAACACTGACATAAACCTGGTACTGCTCATCATATTTTTGAAACAGCCAAAAAATGCTGGTTTTCAGGTTTTCAGGTTTTCAGGTATGGATAGATCTAAGATGGGTCGAGAAGACAAAAACAGGTTTTATTTTAATGTCCTTGGTACTTCAATACTTCTTTGAAAAGGTCCATCGTTAACTAACGATTAATCTTCCTTCTAAATTTCTTCTGTATTCAATTTTGGATGTTATTCTTTCATTTTTCTTCTTTTGTGGCTTTCGTGACTTTGCCCCTTCTTCTCATCTTTGTACTCTCTGGATATTTGGGCTGCCTTATGGAGAAAACCACCCTGGAGAAAATGGTCTAAATTCATCTAAATCAGAAAACTGCAACCATCTCTACTGTTTATAGCCTCTATTTTTACTTTTTTTTTTTTTTTTTTTTTTTTTATTGACATTTTAATTTTTCATTTTTGGACATCTTTGTTAAGATACTTAGAAAAAGTGCATAAGTATGTGGGGCAATTATGCAACACTAGAATTGGTAAATATGTTGAACAGTTAACCACGGCCACCCGCAATGCCACGAAAAACAAAACGTGAAGAAACAATCTTAAAAAGAACTAAATTCATATAAATACTATTAAAGCATACAAAATAATAATCCTGAAAAATACTAATAAAAGATACACTTAAGGTTTATCTAAGAATTTTTTGGAAGCATTTAAATTTACAATTTGAAATATCGAGGAGGTTGCGGGGGGTCAAACCTTATTTTAAACATATTTTACTCGCACATTCCAGTAAAGTTTTTCCTGCAACATGATTAAAGGAGGGAAGGAGGAGGTCTAAGCCTTATTAATTGCCTTATTAAGTAAAAATTTTAATCATAAGTTTAGAATATAAATATTTACCTAGTCAAAGTAGGAAATGGAAACTTCAGCCATATATTCCAGTAAAGTATTTTTACCTGGTTTTTGTTTCATAGAGGAATGCCTCTTTACGGTTTCGTATCAATTCAAAAGTTTCTTGATCTCAAATTTTTCGTAACTTTCTTTTGTCTGTGTTGTCACTAATAGACATTTAGCAAATTGTGACAACTTTGCTGTGAGATTTTTCTCTCTCTTTTTTTTGTAAATATTAGTCTTAGTTTTGGGATGTGTTCATCTTCGTCAAAGTTGTTTTGCGGAATTCTTTTACTTTTGATCCGGGTCTTGAAAAAAACGGTAGAGAGGGGGATTATCTCCCGGGCTCAGTCTTGGCTCTCTACGGCATGGGCTTACCCCGTATCGCAATTTTCTAGATATTTCTTGCTTTAAATAACCTGTTTTTATCTCAGTATCCATTTTACATCTGGTTTTCTGTTCTTATTCAGGCTGGAAAGCCAGTTATTTGTGCCACTCAAATGCTTGAATCCATGGTGAAGAAACCTCGTCCTACTCGTGCTGAGGGCTCGGATGTGGCCAATGCCATCCTTGATGGAGCCGATTGTGTCATGCTCTCTGGTGAAACTGCCAAAGGTGACTATCCTCTTGAATGCGTCAGAACCATGGCGAATATTTGCAGAGAAGCTGAAGCAGTTATGTGGCATAGACAGGTGTTCAGTGACTTAACTGCATTGGTAAGTCCTTCTTTCTGTCATTTCAAAGCAGCCTCTTTTTATTCCCAATTTCGAGATACGAGATTTATATTCTAGAGAGGGAGGATTTAAACGAAGAAACCGATCGACAGCCCCCAAAGGTTGTCTGGAATGTATTTAATTTCTATGCAATTATATATTTTTTACTTAGTACCTTTTGATGTTCTACTAGGGGGGCTAGAGGGTAGTGGTTCGAAGTCTCTTCTCTCTTTATAATGATTTAAAAATTTGGAATAATTTTATTTCAAGGTTTGGTTTTGAGTATCGAAATAGTTCATTTTTATTAGTCAGATAAGGTAAGCTCCTTAAGGTACTAATAATCATTTCAAGTGAATAATATATAACTTAGAAAATATATGTATACATATCTTCACAAAGGAATACCCCTTCCCCTAGAGATTGGTCTGTCTAAATGATGACAGCGGTAAGAATAATAAAAATCTTTCATTTAACTCTTTCTAGGGGCTTTCGTCCTCAAGTAAAAAAAAAAAAAAAAAAAAAAAAAAATGTTTTCCAGTGAATGTAAAGATCTACATTAAAATTAAGAACTAACAGAAACTATTCTTAACGAGTTCCGTACAACTGCACGTTGTACGTTAAGATATCTTTCTTTTAAGTTGGGTTTAATTTTAATTTAAAAAATTCAAAATTCTAAATTAAATTACAAAATTTACTTTTCATATTTCCTGTGCAAATTTTGGTATGATTCTAATCCATCTGCCGAATTACTTTTTTGAAATTTGGTACACTTGGATTTTAGATTGAAAATTCGTTGAAAATCGTTGAAAAAAGAAGAAAAACCGTAGGCCTACCAAGTTCAGAGGGAACAAATACCTTAAGTTTATTTTCTAATTAGCTTAAGAAATTGTTTAATTTAAGTTAATCTAGTTAGCTTAATTAAATAATTCCTTAATAAATCAGATTTAATTATTGGTTAATTATTCGCGGTTAAATTAGTTGATTAGATTAAATTATATAAGTTAATTAGTTTACGTAATTAAGTTAAACAATTAAGTAAGCTAATTCAGTTTAAGTTAAGTTTTAGATCAATTTAAGTTTAATTTTTAAGTTAATTTTCTTTTTTAGGTGAGGCGCCCAACAGAGACTACCCAAACTATCGCAATCGCTGCCGTCGAAGCTGCCTATAACTCCTTGGCAAAAGCAATAATAGTACTAACAACTACTGGTACCTCTGCCCATATGATTACTAGATATAGGCCAGTCTGCCCTGTTATTACAGTTACAAGAAGCGCTCAGGTCGCTCGCCAGAGTCATTTGTGGAGAGGCATCTTACCAATTCATTATTCTGGTAAGGGTCTTTGAACTCATTCCCATATACTGGTGACCTCTCCTCCTTTTGCTTGCTTCTACTTTGGCAACATTCCAAAAAAAACACTTATGTTTCAAGCTAGTTTTAGGCCTGTTTCCTCCATCCCGATTGTCACTAATAATTTGTGGAAACATATTAATAATGCAGTAAATTTGATAATAGGGTCTTTAAAAAAAAAAGATGGCTATTAAAATCTGTAAATCCTCTCTAATGGAAAATCTGGTTATTATAGTTAATATGGTGAAAAGATCTGCATAATATTTTATTATGTTCCTGCGTGGCATTATGAGACATTGCGTGACCGGGTTTAGTGGTAGAATGTATTCTAAGATATGGCTGGTATTCTATCTTTCTACTGGTTAATTTTCTTCAAAACTATTCATCTACTACAAACTTGCGTGGCATTATACCGGCTCAGGTTGACATTCTGTTAACCTTACCTGATGGTAAGGTCAACATGTAAAAAAATCTTACCTTCTGCTTGGCATCATTAAAAAAAAAAAAAATCCTCAAGTTTTTGCAACAATTTATTATGTCAGTTTAAGGCCTTTTTCCGACATCACGATTGTTACCGACAGCTTTTGTTTTACCTTGTGGAAACTGAATTAAATATTAGTAACAAATATGTGTCACTGACAGTGTCGCAGAAACGTACTAATTAATCACTAAGTTTAACTTCAAAACAAATTTTATTGTGCAGCACAAAACTGTAAAATGCAAAATTCCTAACGTTTTAACGTTAAAACCTTACCTAACGTTTACCTTAAAAAACCTTACCTAACGTTTTCAATTTGCGTTTTAGTGATATGATAAAGTTAACATATCCATACGTCAATGAAATAAATATATTAACGTAGTTACCGTAGTAAAACTAAAGTTAACGTATTATGTTATACCTTATACTTATTACTTCCCAGTCTTACCTTACCTAACGTTTTCAACTTAGGTTTTGCCGTTATAATAAAGTTAAACATTAAAGCGTCTATGAAATAAATGTATTAACGCATTTACCGTAATAAAACTAAAGTTAACGCATAGTAATAACTTATTCTTATCATTTCCCAGTCTTACCTTACGTTTTAACGTTATAATAAAGTTAACATATTAATACGTTAAAAAAATGATTGTATTTACGTAGTTGCCGTATAAAAACTGAAGTTAATGTATATAGTTTTGACCTGATCACTTCCTAGTCCTATCCTAGCAAATGTTTTCAACTTGCGTTTTAACGTTTTAGTAGAGTTAACATTTTAATAGATTAATAAGATTAATGTTTTAGCGCTATTACCGTAATGAAAGTAAAGTTGATTTATAAACTTATAGCTTGCACTATAACGTAATTCTGTGTTGCAACTCAAAGTTATTCGAATTAAGTTTGATTTAAAATAATTTTGTTTGTTAAAAGATTAAGTATATTTGTGTAATTATTATTTTTTTTATTGTGAGTAATTTTTTAAGTAATTTTTGTTTGTGTTGCCCTTTGTTTTAGCCCTTTGGGCCTTTCATGGGGAGATTTTTTAATTTTATTTAGTTTTTTTATGTGTTTTAAATTTCTATTTAAAATGCGTGTTTATTTGTGTGTTTTGAATAAAGAATCTTGGAAGTTTTTCGACAATAATTCTTTGATTTCTTAATTTATTTTATTTTTTTTATTTAATTAAAGTAAAATTTTAGAATAACTGTAATTGAATTTTAGTAAAAAAAAAAATTGCAAATTTTAGAATAATTGTAGTTAAATTTATTAGTTTGGTTTGGTTAAATTTTTATTTGATTTATTAAAAAATTTAATAAAATTTCTAGTTCTATTAAAATTTAATATAATTTTAATATAAATCTTTAAGTTCTTATCTCTTGTGGTTTATTGTCTCTGGTGTATTACTATTCAAATACCTTGAGTAGTTCAAGGGTTTCCTTTTGACAGCCTAGAGTACGTTCAAGCTTTGACAAAAAGCTAATAATATTCATAAAATATTAAATTTTTTAAAATATTTAAATTTTTAAAATAAATAAAAAAAGCTCAATTTTTCGTTCCAGATGAGAGCAAATTAGCTGCTGGAATGATGAAAAACTAACTTTGTATATAATTTTGCATAAAATTTTTGTGAATACGGTTAACTAGTATCTGTAGTGTATTAACTTCTGCAAAATCATCATCAAATTTGGAAAAACGGTGGCTAATGACCAATCTAAGGAGAATAACTAAAAATTTAGGCATTAACACTCATATTTTTTATATTCTGCTAATTGCTCATTGAAATTACTCATACATTAACAACTATTATAATGTGTTTTAAAGCATTAGTTTAATAAACCGCTTCGGGTTTGAAAATAATTCGTATTAAATTAGAAGTAAAAACATATCAATTTAAAATTTCCACCGAAAACGTGCACCTAGTAATTTCGTAAAGCAATAGCTCTGACATGTGATCTAATTTTCTAATATGTATTCCAATTTTCACCATATATTTCCAAGTGCAATATATTATTACATTTTTAATGTAATAATCAGTGTGTTATTTAATGTAATAAATGATGAATATAATAGTTGATATTTTGTAATAATTAATTGCATAATTAATTAATTTTCTTCTAATTTAGAATAATGTCTCCAATATGGAATTCTAATTTGATACTCAGGAATATTAAAATGCATTTTTATCTTAGTTATGAGAATGACTATCAAATTCCATACGTTTTCCTAATTTTTAGATTTCCGAACGATGCCACTCCAGGGTTCTGAATGAATAGTTTTTATTTTTATTTTTTATTTTTTTTATTTTTTTATTTTTTTTAGAATACAGGTTATTTCGGTCCTATTCTTTTCTAGCTGAACGCGATGCTGACTGGATGAAAGACATCGATTCTAGGGTTCAATTTGCCATCCAATTCGCTAAACTTCGTGGCTTTGTCAAAGTAGGTGACACAATCGTCATTGTTACTGGGTGGCGCAAGGGAGCTGGATCTACCAACACTGTTAGGATTATGTAAGTTGGACTATTAATTCTATTAAATCTAAGATAGATTAATTATATTAAACATTATATTAATTACTGGAATTGCATAGTTAGGATTATTAAAGATTTATGGGATCACCAGAGCCTTAATGTTTGAATTTTACGTGTGGAAAGCGCTGTCAGATTTAACTAATTATTTTTGCTTATATATTTTGGTGGCTCAAGGGCGCAACACTGACACATGACACCAAACAGATTAGGGAGGTGTAGCTTTCTTTTGTAGGTTTTAGTGTCTTTGGAAGCCAGAATATTGTTAATGTCTGAATTTTTACTGACGAAAAGCGTTGTCAAATTAAACTAATTAATTTGCTGATGTATTTTCAGCGTCTAAAGTGGCAACACCGACGAAAATGGGATATTATCATAATAACTTACTAATTTTTGAATAAAACTAAGAGAATATATTAGACAACCGTGGTTTCAGGTATAAATAGACCTAAGATGGACCCAGGGGGCAAAATGTCCTAGGAGGTCTATTTGGAGGTACTTGATACTTCAAAGACTTAAGGGATATATTTTGTTGCATTAGATTAGATGCTTTAATTGTATTAGAAGCGCTTTTCGTAGACTTGACAGGGAGTTTACTAGTCCATGTTTGCGGAGAATCCCGACTAATCTGGTGGAACTCGTCGTTTTTCGTGCGACTTTTCGCGAGCCCTTCTCCCCTTCATTCGCACGTTCCTGGTGTACGGTGTTTCTTGAACTTAGTTTATTTTTCATTAGATTATTGAAATAGTTTATTACTGGCTAATCTGTGTCTACGTTTGATGAAATGGAAGATTATGCAATTACAATTTAACAACATAACAATTTCAGTGATCTAGATTGTTTTAATATTGCGACGTAGAGCGTTACGACGTTGAAAGGCGACTATCTTAATATTTTGACTTGCAAATTGAGACATTTTGCATGGAAACGTGTGAATAGTTAACTCATTTTCCAGAGTTAGCAAATGTGAAATTTGGTGATATAGGACTTACTTATTCAGGAAGGATGGTATATATAGACAGGGAGTAGGGGTTGTGATGGGTAAGGAAGCTTCAAAGTCTTACTTAGGTTTGGGAGGTATAAATAATAGAATTCTAGATGCTCACTTTATCGCCAAAAAGTGTAAGGTATCAGTTATGGTAATTAGTTTGGTAAATTATGGTAAATTAGATTTTGAAATATGGTCGCTGTGAAGTTAGAGGTAAATAAATGTTTGGGAAAAATTGGAAGCACAGGGTTAGTATAGGGAGGGTTTAATTAAATCCATTTATAAGAAAGGTAATAAGGGTGAATGTAGTAATTATAGTGGAATATGCTTGATTTCTCTAGGAAGCAAATCTTTAAATGACAGTATTATAAATAAAGCAATCAATCATTAACAAAGTAGCTGTAATTGACGAAAGGTGTAGCTGTCATATGAAATTTTCTGAGTTGTATTTTCTCTATTACCAATAATATTTAAGTGACAATGTCTTTAACGACGGGAAGTTATTGTTAACTTTTCATAAAATATAGGCTGCACATACAAATTTTGATACAGATATCAAATAAGGACTGGTTTTATTATGGATTGGCTAGCAGTGTAGTGCCTTCTTCCCGCTTTCAAAAATATTGTATTTTGTTTGTTCTGTCGATTCTGTTTCTCCTACCATCATCGTTTTTGACAGAGCTTCGAAGTCGCCAATTAGGGGGGGGGGGGATTTTGAAAAGCATGCTTTTTGGAATTGTCATTGAAAAAATCAAACCAAGCAAAATTGCCCGTCCAAAGCATTTGAATTATATATATTTGGTATCATCATTTAAACAGAAATTGAAAAAATAAATCTTTACCCCCCGCCCCTACATTTTTGTCAATTGATGCCCCAGCAGAACTCGTTGTAATTAATGTTACTTCTCTATGGTATTTAATAAGTAATCGCAATTACTGAGTTTTATCCCAAAGCGCTTATTGCGTCTTACTGCAATTATTGTTGTCTAGTTATATTCAATCGAGGCATTAGTCTGGTCTCTGTAGGTAGCAAATTGCTTAGTAATATGATACTTTTTAGACTGAGAGATGCCGTAGACAAAGTTTTAAGAGAAGAGCAGTGCGGTTTTAGAAAAGGTAGAGGATGTGTTGACCAAATTTTCACTCTTAGGTTAATAATTGAGAAGTGCCTAAGTTTTCAAACACCTTTGGTCCTCAGTTTTATAGATTATGAGCAAGCGTTCGATTCTGTTGATAGAGGAGCTTTAGTAAAGGTTTTATCCTTGTATGGTATACCAGACAAATACATTAAAGTGATTAGTGCTATGTACGAGAATAACACTGCTGCGGTTAAGGTACGAAATGAGGTTAGCAGCTGGTTTTGTATTAAATCAGGAGTTAAGCAGGGCTGTGTTCTATCCCCCTTTATATGGATTATTTTGATGGACTTTGTTTTAAGGAGCACAGGAAAGGCAATGGGAGACCACGGAATCAAATGGGGAGGAAAAAGTCTCCTGGACTTGGATTATGCTGATGATTTAAGCATCCTAGATGAAAGTGTGAGCAAAATGAATGAAGTTTTAGAGGTTTTGCGAGTTCAGGGTGCTAGTATTGGTTTGAAAATTAATGTTAGGAAGACCAAGTCACTAAGGCTAGGAATAAGTGAAGATGAAAAGGTGACGTTGGGTAATGAAAAGATTGATCAGGTGGGCAGTTTCACTTACCTTGGTAGTATTATTAGTAAAGATGGTGGGAGCAGTGAAGATGTTAAAAATAGAATAGCCAAGGCTCAGGGTGTTTTTTCACAGTTAAAAAAAGTCTGGAAGAATAGGAAGATAAGTCTGCAAACCAAGATTAGAATCTTAGAAGCTACAGTGATGACAGTGGTCAAATATGGCTCTGAAGCATGGACGCTCCGAAAAGCGGATGAAGATTTGCTAGATGTTTTCCAGAGAAATTGCTTAAGGATTGTTCTGGGTACCCGGCTGACTGACCGTATTTCAACCAATAGGCTATACGAAAAATGTGGTTCAATACCGCTTTCTAGGTCTATAATGAAAGAAAGGTTGAGGTGGTTAGGGCATGTTGTTCGGATGAAGGATGCCAGATTGCCGAAGATTGTTCTTTTCGGCCAACCATCTAGGGCTAAACGGAAAGCAGGTCGTCCCCGTCTGGGTTGGGAGGACGTCATAAAGAAAGATTTAAAGGAAATGGGAACTTCGTGGGCGGGTGTAAAAAGGGAGGCTTTGAATAGATTGGGGTGGAGGAGGAGCGTGCGTAGCTGTGTTGGCCTCAGGCGGCTTGGTGCTGCGATGAGTTGTTAGTAGTAGTAGTAGTAGTAGTTATATTCAATAAGCTGGAATTCCGTCCTTTTATAATTATAAAGTTCTGTTAGAACTTCATTCAATAGAGCACAATAATTGCGCTTATTTAACAATTCATTTCAGTATTTGAGAAAAAGCGACGTAAAAGCGCCACAGTTTTGATACACAAAAAATGTGTACTTTTATGTATTCCTAGTCTTCCAGTGGAAGGGGGAGGAGGTGGCCACCCCTTGTCTTTTGTTGGGGATGTCCTACATTACCCCTATTATTAGTTTTTTTCTTACATAAAAAACGGCTGGTTTTAATTTCGCTTGTCCAAAGGTAAAAGCACATATAAACAGTCTATAGCACAGGAATGGCAATGGGGAGGAAAAAGTCTCCTGGACTTAGATTATGCTGATGATTTTAGCATCCTAGATGAAAGTGTGAGCAAAATGAATGAAGTTTTAGAGGTTTTGCGAGTTCAAGGGTGCTAGATTAGGTTTGAAAATTAATGTTAAGAAGACTAAGTCACTAAGTCTGTGAATAAGTGAAGATGAAAAGGTGACGTTTGGTAACGAAAAGACTGATCAGGTGGACAGCTTCGCTTCCCTTGGTAGTATTATTAGTAAAGATGGTGGGAGCGGTGAAGATGTCAAAAGTAGAATAGCCAAGGCTCAGGATGTCTTTTCACAGTTAAAAAAAAGTTTGGAAGAATAGAGAGATAATTCTGCAAACCAAGATTAGAATATTAGAAGCTACTATGATGACAGTGATCAAGAAAGGTTGAGGTGGCTAGGGCACGTTGTGCGGATGAAGGATGATAGGTTGCCGAAAATTGTCCTTTTCGGCCAACCGTCTAGGGCTAAACGGAAGGCAGGTCGTCCTTGTCTGGGGTTGGAGGACGTCATAAAGAAAGATTTAAAGGAAATGGAAACTTTCTGGGAGGGTGTAAAAAGGGAGGCTTTGAATTGATTGGGATGGAGGAGGAGCGTGTGTAGCTGTGTCGGCCTCAGGCGGCTTGGTGCTGCGGTGAGTTGTTAGTAGTAGTAGTAAACAGTCTTGGCTCAACTGTTGAGGCTACTACAGCACTTGTTATCTCAGCGTTGAAAGAAAAGTTGTGAAAATTGTACAGGCTCCTTGCTCGAGTTTTAGATCAGTTTCATAAGATAACCCTTTGGGGAGACTGCAACATTTCTTTCGCTCTAAGTGTCTACTCACTGGTCCTACACCCTACTATGGAGAAAACGAAGAAAAAACGTAAAGAAGAGAGAAACGAGGATAAGCCATTGCAAACGCAGATTACAATGCAAATATTTCGGGCAAGACCTCCGCTTGACTCAGTGCTAAATTTTAAAATGAAAAATTACCGATAAAAATACAAAGATAATATAAAAAACCAAACCTGAAAACAAACACAAAACTATAATATGGACGATCAAGTGGAGCTTTTTTTCATATTATTTTCAAAAATGGAGCAGCTTGTGGTCAGATTCCGTAAGCGCCGCGAGAGCATCGTCAACTTTCCGCTTAACCGTGTAGTTAAAGTATGATATCTACGTTGCTGGGGTGTTTTTTTCCTTGGGAGTCGGGAGCTTTTTTTGCTGTTAGTGCCTTTCTTTCTTTTTCTTTTTGATACTCCTTCTAGTGCATTCATGATGTGTACAGTGCGTTGAAATATATTATTAATATTTTTATACACCACATTATTTTCCTTTTGGGCTGGTTGATACCTTGAAATAGAAATAATATGCAAAGCTGAATTGCTTTTTATTGTGTATAAGTGTATGTAACACCCAGCCAGTCACTAATTGGACTATATTAATTGGACTATACAGTGTATGTAACAACCGGTAACCTACCTGAAGCGACTATTTTGCTGTTGCACAATCAGAGTCAGTTGGTTTGTGGTGCTCACATAGCTACAAGCTGTATGATACGATGATATGATGATATGATATGACTTCTAAGTCGTTTTCTGTGTGACCTGGAAGAAAATTTTCTGCAAGTCCAGTGCGCGTATCATAAAATAGGCCTCCAGTTTAACGCTGATAAATCTACTGTGTTGTTGTTTAATTCAAAAGAAAGTGATCACGCGCCAGTTGGCGTATTTTAGGGGGCGCTGCTAGTGCTATTACAGCTGCTTTTGCGCCACTCTAGTTTAGCTTGTTCGTGTGGAGTTTTCGGCAGATTTTCGTTGTGATGGTGCTTTCTTTCAAAGAATTGGCCTACCTAGCTTTGTAAGTGTAATCATTTTGACTTTTAACATCAAAAAGTCTTTCTAAGAAGACTTAATTCACTTCAACTGACTACAGCGCCATCTACATTTGTCAGTCTGTTCAATAAATTAGCCTACCCAGCTTTGTAAGTGCAATTTAACTTTACCTACCAAAAAGACTGTTTAAGAAGGCCCATTTAACTTTGTAAGTGCAATCTTAATGACTTTTATCTATTAAAAAGACTTATTAATTTATTAATTAACTTCAACTGACTTCACCGCCATCTACATTTGTCAGTCTGCTCAATAAATTGGCCTACCTAGCTTTGTAAGTGAAAATTACCTTTAACTATCAAAAAGACTATTCAAGGAGGCCCACCTAGCTTTGTAAGTGCAATCATAATGACTTTTACCTATTGAAAAGATTTTTTAAGAAGATTTAATTCACTTCAAATGAATACAGTCCCATCTACATTTGTCAGTCTGTTCAAAGAATTGGCCTACCTAGCTTTGCTACTTACTTTGATGAGAGTTTCCCGCGTGATAGTGCAAAGAATCGAAAAATCAGTCCTCCTAGTTTCATTTTGTGCACTTGTCATGACGATTCGGTATGAAAAAGCCACCTTATACGAAGCCAATTCATCCAGTTTGGTACATTACCATCTACCTTCGTCGGTCTGTGGTTGTTCGGACTTCTTTGGAAGCCACCAGAGGACTCTGTGTGTATGGTACGCAAGACTAAACGTAGATGGCGAGGAAAGAGAGGCGGACGACGATGCCAGCGAAGTAGTATCCCTGTTCTCGTGTCCGAAAGGAAATCGAGACCCCCTGAGAAGTGCAAGACAAAAGACAATAACTGTGATCCATTGTGAACCTCTTTACGAAATCCCACCCGTACTGAGACACTGATATTCTGACCCAGTATTACCAACTGACATGAGCACTCCTTCTCTTGAACCAGTCAGTTTCTCCGCAAAGACCAAGCTACTAAACTTCTTACTGTGTAATGCTCGGTCATTAAACAATAAGATGAACGAACTGGAGGTCCTTATTAAACAGAATTGCTGCGCTATCGCAGCAATAACCGAGTGTTGGGACACTACAGACGAAACTGGGTTTATCAAAGGTTACACGAGCTTTTTTAACGCAAGACGAGATCGGGGCTTGGAGCGCCGTGGTGGAGGCGTTGGGCTATACATCCGGCAGGATTTACCCTGCAAATTACTAAGTGAGC
Source organism: Artemia sp. Kazakhstan ARC1039 (assembly GCA_029168905.1). NCBI lineage: Eukaryota > Metazoa > Arthropoda > Branchiopoda > Anostraca > Artemiidae > Artemia > Artemia sp. Kazakhstan ARC1039. The sequence goes on along the minus strand of JAQQPU010000439.1, from coordinate 51,481 downwards.
CAACAGATTCCTCCCATGAAGTGATCTGGGCTGAGTGTAGACCGAGCTTTCTTTCCAGAAAGTTCTCGTGCATTATAATAGCCGTTGTTTACTACCCAGAAAGTGCTAAGAACAGGAAGGAGCTTATACAGTACCTTCAAATAAGCATTTACAGTTTTCGCCAATAATACGCAGCACCTGCAATCATAAAAACTGGCGACTTTAATCAAAGCAATGAGCAACGGGTGTCGTCTATGCTTGACTTAAAGCAAACCGTTACTGTTCCCACCAATCAGAGTGGTAGTATACTGGACCTTATTTTCACGAATCTAGCCGATCACTACAAATCCCCGCTCTCTCTCGGCCCACTCCAAAACTCAAATCACTTCGTTCGTCTCTGGGAAGCTACAGCTAATTTTCCGGAGCCAAAAAAGACACGAATTACCACCCGACCCCTGTACAAAGAATCTATCTGTTCCTTCGGACGCTGGATTGGGACTTTCAGCTTTGAGGAAATCTGTTCAGTGACAGACCTGAACCTGAAAGTGGAATCACTTTATTCTCTGTTTTTAAACAAGTATTACGAACATTTCCCCACAAAAACTGTGGTTGTCAGTGAAAGCGACAAACCATGGGTGACGCAGGAAATTAAAGCCATGATCGAGACCCGCTGCCTGCTTCACTCCAGCGGTCAGTTACCTACAGCGAACAAACTGAGAAATCATATAGTGAAAGTAAACAGAGATGCTAATAAATGTTACGTTCGCGAGAAAGTGACCTCGCTGTTGAATACCGATCCTCGGAAATGGCATTCTGAGGTCAAACGCTTGACCGGAAAGAAAACCGGTGACGTTAAAATACATAAAGATAACGGAACACTGGTGACTTCTACTGAAGTAAACACGTTTTTCTCAGCAATCTGCACAACTTACCCTTCCGTCAGTGACTGTGAAATTGAGACACTGATAAGAGATTCTTCTGAAGAACCGATCGTTGAAGTGACCGAATATTCGGTCTTCAAGGAGATCGAAAAGTTGAAAAAGAACCGTTCTTCGTATCCTGGAGAAATACCAGTAAAGTTACTGATTGAATACGCAGTTCTCCTTGCCAAACCCCTCGCTTCAGTGATTAACCAGTGTTTTAAGGAACAAAGATTTCCTCGGGCATGGAAGAAGGCATACGCACGAGTTATACCGAAAGTAAAAGGTCGCAAATCGTGTAACCAACTAAGGTCGATCTCAATTACTCCCAACCTAGCTAAAGTGACTGAATCTTTCATTTACCGCGAACTTCTTTCTCAAATTAGCCCTTCCCTAGACCCCTTTCAGTACGGTTGTCTGAAGGGAAGTAGCACACTACTCACTATTTGATGAGACTATTCCACCTCATAACTGAATGGCTAGATCAAAGAAATACTATTGTAGATTTGCTCTTAGCTGATTATCGGAAAGTGTTTGACCTAATCCGCCATATTACCGCTGCCGAGAACCTGAAGGCGATGGGTTTATAGAAGCATATTCTGCTACTTGTTATCGATTTTCTTCGCGGCCGTTATCAGTGTGTCTACGCACTCTTCCCGGGAGATCTTGATTCAGAATGGGCCGAAATTACGTGTGGTGCACCTCAGGGCACCAAACTTGCAGCCTTATCTAGCAGTGATAAATTTCGTGCTCTCGGAAGTTGACGATCGGTTTAAATACATTGACGACTTATCTAACCTGCTGAAGTACCTGGTTGACAAGCTCTAAGTCATTCCACAGCTCAGTAGTGACCTCAAGTCAACTTTCTTCAGCCAGTGCGACACGTATGGGCTGCAGATCAACGAGAGTAAAACAAAAGCGATGAAGTTCAACCCTCTAAAACGTGATCTCTCCTGTCCTGAACCATGGTACCCAACCACCTCAACCGCAGTTATACTCTGTGTCACTTTTAGCTCAGACAACTCCTTTAGCCCGCATGTTGGAAATCTAGTGAACAAAGGAAATTACGCCTTAAGATCGTTAGTGACTTTGCGGCGCCTAGGTTTTTCTACAACACAACTCAGACTGGTATATTTGTGTTATGTGTGGCCATTACTCGAGTACGCATGCCCAGTCTGGGGTCCACAAGTGCACAATACTGAATACCTAAGTAGTGACATCGAAACTGTGCAGTAACGTGCTACAAAAATCATACTCGGTCCAAATCACGTGTCTTATGAGTCCGCTCTCGGGTCGCTGAAAATTCCGTCTCTCCGTGAGCACCGATATGAACTAATGCTCAAGTTTGGACATTCGTTACTCGCATGTGAGAAGCACCATTTGTTACTACCACCTACTTGTACAAAACGTTTAAATACCCGAAGCAAAATTAAGCTTGAACCCCCAAGGTGCCGTACTAATCGTTTCGTGAACTCTTTCGTCCCTTTTTTTGTTAGTGCATTTAATCATTCGTAATTTTTTTTTTACCAATACCAATGTTGCAAAACATTACCGTTATTTAGTTGCGGGCCTAGGCCAAAACTATGAAAGCTCTTTATTAAAATATAAATCTATATATTAGGTAATGCCGAAGTTGAGCTAGTTAATTCTATTGTGTATCTAGGTCTCCCGTCCGGGCGTTCAATTACTGAAACCCGTCGGCTTCTTATGGCTCACTTCCACAAACGCGCGTCGTGCACCTACAGCCGTATGGTTGCAAATAAGAGGAAATTTGATCGCCAAATTCTATCACGACTTTGTAACGCAATGGTGCTTCCTCATTTGCTGTACTTGAGCCCGTGCTGGCGAACTCTTACTTTGAGTGATAGGCGTAATCTTCGAGCTGCATATTATAGGTTTGCAAAGTTTTTGCTGCGGGTGCCCCCGTGGACGAGCAATTGGTACATGTCTAGGAGGTTTAATATAATTGACCCAGAGGATGGTATAGTAGCGCAAATCCGGCGTTTTAATTTGCATATTTGCGGCCACCCGCGGGCTGAATTGCTACGACAGTAATGGACTGCCAAGTTTTATCTTGTTGGCTTTGTATAGCTTTTTATATTTTGTGTTATTTATTTTGAAGTGGTGTTTTCTTTTTGTTTTCTTGTTGTTTTGCTCAATCTGCCTTTGTTTTTGATGGGTTAATAAATTATATATAATGTATATAAGATATGATCTAATAACGCTAAAAGTCCTACTGGGCCATGATTAATACACAATACACTTCAAAAATAATAAATGAAAATACCCTTATTATAAACAAAAAAAAATATAAGAAAAACATTTTTTTTTAAACATTATAGGAAAAACATTATATTTAAACATCCTGAACATTTTTTAGGATGTATCTTCGAAATCTACACATAAGGGTTTTAAAATATAGGATCAGGGACATATCACTTTTTTCGACTGGGTGGGAGGGGGGTCATAATTTTTGGGAGTCTACCAGGCTTGGCCTTCGAAGGCATTTATCTTCTTTTTTTCTTAAGTGTCGTTATAGACCAGCCTTTCTAATGGTTAACTACCCTCCACAGATTAAAATAATGGTTATGAACCTTTTTATGGTATTTTATATGATTGATAGTCAAGGTTCGACCTTTGAAGGCATTCCAATTTATTTTGTTTTCCTCAAATTTCTTTGTAGAGAGTTGTTTATGCTCGGTAATTAATTATCTTTTTTTTATCCTCCTGAGACCTGACCATAGAAATACTTTTCTGATTATGTTCATTTCTTTGTAGTTTACTTAAAAAAAATCATTTTGACCATTGATCAACTAAAAAAAAAAGTTGAACCCCCCTCCCTCCCTCTGGAGGATGTCCACAGGTGTGGACATTGGGTCCCTATCGAGCTAAGAGTATAGTAAAAATCTGTTTCGTCTATTAAAAGAGATTTGTCAAAACGTTGAAAACAAAACATTACTCTTCATGAAATTTCTTGAAGCAGTTGCTGTCTCGTGTCATGCAGAGAATGATTTTACACTGCGAGCACATCCATCTTGACCTTTTGCAGCATCCAGGCCTTCTGCACCGGGCTGCATTCGCCAAGTCACAAAATTCTGGTAGATGCAGTGCAGCTCTGGCATATGGTGGAGGGATTGGCCTCTTTTTCACACTCAAAACACGGTGTTGAGTTTCACCCAATGGCTCTTTGTTGCTATTTTCTTGACCTCGTGACTCCGAGCTTCCAGAATTGAGCAAAAACTCGGCCACGTTGAAATGAAGATCAATGAGCTGTTTGAGGTCACCAGAAACTTCTGGCCCATGGCCCTTCAGCTCATGAAATGCATTGGCTAGTGCAGCATCCACAAAATGATGAAACAGACGCACAGTCCATTTTTTAGTACGCGTCTCAAATCGGTAATAGCTGACCATGCGGTCCACAAGGTCGACCCCACCCATGTAGGTGTTGTAGTCGGAGACTACTTGTGGACATTTGACCTGCACGTAAGACCCCTGGCGCTTGTCATACCGTTTGACCTCTGTCTCCTCTTCTATACCTTTGCAGTTTGAAGACAGAAGAACCACTTTGTTATCATACCACTGGGTCACGGCTACTTTTCTATCTGAGCGCACAGACATGACAGAGGTTCCTCTGCCCTTTCTTTTCATTTCTGTTTCGGTAAAAAGCGTTGGACCGTTGGCACCCAAACGGTTCTTCATGATAGTTCCGGTCGCATTTATTTTTCTTTCAGCCAGCATGTCGAGGAGCTTAACAGACGAGAAGAATCGGTCAAAATAGAGGTATGTACCTTCTGGTAGGGTCTAAGACAAGCGCAGTACGATCCCAGCTGACAAGCCATGTGCTACCAGCTGTTCTCCCAGGGTGGTGGCTCCCTGGTAGATTTGGAAATCAAGTATCAGCCCTGAGGAGCTGGCAAGGACAAAATTCTTTAATCCAACCGGATTGGGCTTGTTAGGGACATATTGCTTGAGAGTCGACATACCCTGGAAGGGTATCATCTGTTCGTCAATTGAACAGTTCCTGTCCCGTGGCAACTGGAGACAGATATTCCTGAAGTTGTCAAGGATCGGCTGCACCTTCCAAAGCCTATTTTTGGTTTTTTTTTTTCGTCTGAGATTTCTGAATCAACAACGAACTTCAGGTTCGACCGGATTGTGAAGAATCTGTCTCGAGTCATCTTTTGTGATATGGCTTCCACCCTAAACTTCCCAGACCAGTACATGCGGATCCAAGGAAACTTGAGGTTCCCCATCAGGATGACATACCAACAAAAATTTTCAGCTCGTCTGGAGTTACATTCAAGCTTTTGTGGTGGGCCAACTGATAGTTGTAGTTCATACAAAAAGCTATACGTTCGAAGAAGCTCTCCGGGTAATATTGCAAAAAGAATGGTTCTGTACTCCAATCGTCGTGGTCCTGGAAATGAGCGGGGCCCACGTCCGGGCCACGATGATTATCGAACCGCCTAGACTTCCTCCAGGACAAGGTTGCTGATACTTTGTCAGCCTTCAAGCGTTTGGCACGGGTTGCTAAGGGTGCGTTGTCATCAGATTCTTCACTTTCAACATTTGGAGGAACAGCATAACTGCTTGATGACAGAATGGCTGCAACAGCTGGTTCACCGTCAGAGTCTGAAGACGACAAGGAGTGGTTTTTTATCCATTCCTCATCATCATCTAAATCAGAGATGTCCAGGTCACTCTCATCGAGCATTCCAAGGGCGTCATCAAGGGAAACTACAATAAAGGAATAGGTTTAGTAAGCTTGAAACTAATAGCTAGATAGATAGATAGATAGATAGATAGTGATTGGCAAAATAACTATCACAAACCCTAGTGGACCAAATTTGCATTTCTTAGTAAAAAAAAAATACAATAACAAAATAATACAATAACAACACAGAGTTACCACTGTAACAAAAACACGACAGGTAACAGTCAGAAAATACAAAATACAAAAGTCATAAATATAGGTCATAACTATAAAATATTTTAAAGGTCATAATATAAAAAGATAAAAAGGGTAACAAATAAAATAACCAAATATTCAACAATGAAAAAATAATATATACCAAATTGTTTAATTTTTAGCAGACTTACGGGTTGTGATTTTGGTTGATTTTATTTGCAAAAAAGGGAATAAAAGTTTTTTATAAAGTAAGGAAGAAAAGGGTATGGGAGACAGAATGGGGGTGGGTGGGGACACTTTACAGGGGTGGCGATTTCTTATGGGTGAGTGGCGGCTAGGTTGTCACCAATTTAGTAAATAAAACAATCATTGGCCTCTGCTATCCCCATTAGAATCAAGATTTGAACTACAAAAAATCAACCCTAGCTTTTTACTCGATTGGAACCGCCTGTCCACAGACGTGGACATGGAGGTTTTCCAAGTTCCAAAAGATGGCACTTATCGAACTAACTGCTTTTAAAACTATCTAAGCACTGTCTACAATCAAGAGAGTACACCTGATTTTTCTCAGAACTCGTTCTCACCACTTTCTTTTTTTTCTTTTTTCTTACCTTTGCTTTTTTCATCTCCTTATTTTAGCCTTTTCTAGTTTGTAAAAACACCACTAAAAGTCGCAGAAACTTTCTGAAAAAAATCGTAGATGACTTTCCAGGTCCAAAAAGCATGTTGAAACAACGAAATCTTTGCTAGGTGGCGAGGCCTTTGCACAAAAAATATTTTATGGGGGTGTCCACAGACGTGGACACCAGGTCCCAGGAGGAGACCAGCCTTTCTAATGTTGAAATTCCCTCCCAGATTAAATATTTGGCATGAGCCTGCTTACAACGTTTTATATGATGGACAGTCAAGGCTTGACCCTAGAAGGTGTTTCTCTTTAATTTTTTCCCTAAATCTCGTTGTAAAGAGCTAGTCAAGCTTAGTAATTAATTATTTGCTGTTGACATAAACTGGCCTTTTTAATGATTGACTAATGTTTTTCTTTCCATTATAGAATGGCCGAAGAGCAAGACGGAGCCCAATTTGATATTAAGCCATTTTCTGGAAAATAAACAGAAGAAAAGATGAAGATTTTTTAAGCTTTGTTTAGGGTGACAAACTCCCTAGTTTATATGTTATAATTATAAATGTTATTACTAGTACTTAAGATCTTGAAGAGATCTCTATTTGTGATGGTAGATCAATATAAATGTCCTATTTATTTGAAAATCATTTATGTTTTTCCGCTTAAACCTAGGGTTATAGATTAGTCAAAAGTTAGCATAAGGGAGCGTTTATGTTGTATATTGTGGCAGAGTCGTTCAAAGGGGGGAAGGAGTCAACCGGGGCAGTTTCTCCGGGCGCCTTGGCTCGGAGGGGTGCCGCTGCTGGATGGTTGCCCACTTTGATCAAATTTTTCACTTTGATTCGGCTTTTTTTGCTAACATTTGAGTCGGAAGGGGGGGGGGGGTGTAATTAATTTTCCAAAGGCACCACTAACCCTCGGAACAGTTCTGCTTGTGGTATAGTTTTGTCAGTCTAGACGTACTTCAGCGATCGTGGCGAGCGAAAATTAAGCTACTCTCATTGTATGTACGTAACTTTCTATGCTAAGTGGCCAAGTTAAGGTATGTTAAACATAACCTTTCATGTTTTTTTGTTTTTTTTGGCCCCGCGTCGTAGAACCTTTCACGCTTAGGACTTTGTGTCATTTCATGCAATCTTCGGAGTTTTTTTTTTTTTTTTTTTTTTTTTTACGAGAAGTAAGGGTTTATTTGACACATTGAGATATAACACATAATGATTGTGGTATCAGACGTTTCCCATTTCTTACCCTCCCTTCTTTAGATTTCGATAAAATGCATTTTTTTTTTGTATTTTCATTTCAATATGCCCTTTTTTGGTATTCTTTATTTATCGGAAGAAAAAAAAAATTGACCTCTCCCTCTAGATTCCAACAAGTATATCTCCTCCCATCGTTTTTGGGAATTGGCGCCATTTAATATAATTAATATATAATTAACGCCCCTAGTCTTACTTTATCATTAATATAATAATTTTATTTTAATCATCAAAATAATTTTATTATTATTAATATTTTATCGTAATTTTTTTCTTGAAAATTCCTGAAGGACATGTAAGGGAAACAAATCAGACAAGAGAGTGTACATTTAAAACATAGTTAGCTATTACATATAGCCTAACAGTGTATTTTGAAAACATTTTCTGTTAAGGCTCTTAAGTGTTAACTATTGGGTGCCTCGGGCAGTCCAAGTTATTTTTGCGTGAATCTAAATATGGAACAATAATTCGAAACAAAATTTCACGAGATAAAGGGCGTTTTTGAGGATATTAATTAGGATACAACTACTTCATTTTCAAAAAAATTTTTCTTTTGTTTCTTGGGATGAGTTCTCCACTCCAAAGAAAACTTTTCGGCTCTTTAAGGAAAATATTGAAAGAACCTGTATATTAGGAATATTATCTTTTTCCTCAATGTTTAAATAATCCCTTATCATCCTGATAACTTTCTAATAACGTTCCTCCAACGTCACAGTAGTTGTTACAAATATTGATTTGATTTTTTTTTATATCAAGCCGCAGAAGCAATTAGATTGCAATAACGTTTTGAATAAAATATTAAATAATCTTTAAACTAATAATATTTTAAATAATATCAGTATATTTAAAAATGTTTTTGAATTTTGAAGGGTCAAACATGAAAGAAGACAAGTTTGTGTTTTAGGAACACGAACAAGGGTATGTATTTTACAAAATCGTTGACGTTTTTTTATCTTTTATTCTTGAATTAAAAATCGTGTTTAAAGTCGAGCAACATTTTTCTGTAAGAACGTCACCAAAAAGGAAACCTTTGTTGGTAAAAATTCGTTGCTCTTGAATTCTCTTTAATTTAGTAAAAATTGGTCAACTGTTTTATTTTCTGGTGTTTTGGAACGAAAATAAAACAAATGATTAATTATTATTAATGATAATTATCTTCTGAAACTACTATAACTAACGTCTTACTAAAGGGCCAACATAGCCACGCACTTTCCTCCTTCACTCCAATCTATTGATAGCCTTCCTCTTTACATCCTCCAATGTCCCTCAAATCCTTCCTAACGAGCTCCTCCCACCCAATTTGGGGATGACCTGCTTTTTGTTTGGTCTTGGACGGGTGGTCGGAACGAAATTTGGTAATCTGTCATCCCCCACACGCAGAACGTGTCCTAGCCATCTCATCCCTTCTCTCATTATAACCAGAGCCGGGCAAATTTAAAGCTTTGAAGCTCTAGGCCCAATCGTTTTTGCGAGATTTTTGAGGAAGTTCCCAAAAAGCGGGGATAGATGAAGTACTGAATAGAACCCAACTAATGAGCCGAAAGTGATGAAAGAGAGAGGTGATACAAAACTCTCAGTTGCCATTCTTGGGAGACATCAGACAGTTTATAAGTGGCCACGGAATTCCTAAGTTATTTTAGATAGATTGAGCAGCGGCAAAGTGCGCCTGGCACTTCGACGATAAATCACATCGGTCAGATTTTGTTAAGAAAAAATTGACTCATTGATAATTTACTGCGCCCCCTGGTATTGTGTGCTCCTAGGTCTTTTGGAAAATTCAGGCCTGATTATAACACTAGAAACCCAAAGATCATTTTTTGTGCAGGCTACTGTTTAAAACACAGTCAGTCAGACGCAGTGGCGTCATTAAAAAAACACCCTGAGCCTTGGCTATTCTACTTTTAACATCTTCACTGCACCCACCGTCTTTACTAATAATAATACCAAGGTAAGTGAAGCTGCCCACCTGATCAATCTTTTCGTTACGCTACGTCACCTTTTCATCTTCACTTATTCCTAGCCTTAGTGACAATCTTCTTGACATTTATTTTCAAGCCTATTCAAGCGCCTTGAGTTCGCAAAACCTCTAAAAGTTCAATCATTTTGCTCACTATTTCATCTAGGATGCTTAAATCATCAGCATAATCTAAATCCAGGAAAATCTTTCCTTCCTATTTGATTCCGTGGTCTCCCATTGCCTTTCCTGTGTTTCTTAAGACAAAATCCATATGAATGGGGATAGAACGCAACCTTGCTTAACTCCTGAACGCGCCCTATTTTCTGACCAGCGTTGAATATCATTTTGGCGTCATTTCTAAATTTTTTTTACACTTATTTGATTTGCATCGAACGGTAAAGTGTGCAATAATTTCTATGAAAAGATCGTCAGTTATGCCTGTTTGTCCAGGGTTGGGAGTTTCTGCTAGTCACTGGGGAATCTTTGGTTTAAAACCGATGCCAGCACTGATTTTTTGAAGCAAATATTTTTAATTGCGGGATATTTATTTGGAGAGCTTTAGAGAATTTCACTTAAGGGCTGGACACATCGTCGGTGCTGATTTACAAAAACGGCACTGAACTTCATTATAATCATTAAAAAAAGAAATCCTCAATATTTCCCTTTTCTTCATCTCAAAAATCAAAAGAACTAAATAATGATAGTAATAATTAAATATTTAATAATAAAAGAACTTCATAACGTAATAATGAAAGAATTTAAAATTCAATTAAAATTTTTGGTACTCAAAAAGAATCCAGAAAACACGCAAGACACGCTAACCTTAATCTATTCATAAAAATACTTATGCAATAATAATAACACTTATACTACCTATAACAATAATAACAAACATAATATTAATAAAAAAAAAATCACTATCCTTAATCTACTCGCAATTTATATATGTAAAACATCTCTTTTCTTGTGTCCACGTGAACACATTTTTTTAATCTTTTAGAATCATCAAATTTCTACTTTTTAATTTTTTTTTCTACGCAAATCAAATCCTCTAAAATACGATGAAAACACCTTCAAATCCACTCATTCCTTACATTTACCCGTAAAATGGATAAGATCATCTTCCTTCGCATAAATAGAACTCTGATATGGGTCATTTTTAATTCTATAATTTCCAATGTACCTCCTCCTCCTACCAGTACACAAGACGTTTTGGCAAATCAGAATTATCCATCTTACATCCTCCCGACTTATCCCCTCTTCGAAATGAACTTTTTCCCTCCAGGCCTCCTTAACCTGCCCATACATTCTCGGGAACGCTGAAAATGGCTTCCAATTCTAATACTTTTGAATTTCCTGCTCTGTTAGTCTATCCTTTTCAGTTTTTGCAATTAGTCTCTCTTGATTTCGCAATATGTCTTATATATGTTGCTGTGAATATCCGAAATGTGGTTAATGTGGATATTCACCGGTGAATATCCAAAATTCCCTTTTCTCTGCTTGGATTCAATTAGCTTTGCGAGTCAGCTTCTTCAGTCTTATACAAGCTATGATAGTAAAAGTTAAAGCTAGGTTAGATTATGTTATATCAAATAAAATTTGGTTGTGTATAACCAGAAATGGGTTAAAACCCTAACCAAATTTAACCTGTCATCATCAAACCTGGCATTAACTTAAAAAATTGACTGGCATCGCTGACTCAACCCAAGGAGAAAAAAAAAAAGAATTTCGGACATTCACCGGTGAATGTCGACATTCACGAATACCGAACATTCAGGGTAATATATATACAAAATCAAGTGTCTGTTGGTCTAGGCATTGTATCGATATTTTCCCCAAAAGGAACATAAAAATCCATTTTGCAAGAGAAAGTGATAGCATGGTTACGAGGGAGCCAATCATGTTTTAATTTAGTGTCAAAAGTCGTGATTTCCTTTTTCACTACTTTTTATCTCTCTGCTCCCCTTTTCTCTGCTCATCTATTTGTTTGGAGGTCGGAAAATGTATCCTAACAAAGCAGAAATATACCAAGGACGTTAGCTTGGACGGACGGACGGACAACACAGCAGCTGTTGGCAATGCCCGTAGTTTACATGTTTTACCTTTTATTTGGTAATTTTTAATTTTTTTATTTATTTTACTTATTATTATTCATTTGATTATTTTGTTTATTTATTATATCTTTCCTATTAATTTTTTTTAAGCATTGAACTTTAATCACTAGTAATATGTTTTGCCAATGTAGTAGTTAGCTTTATTTTACTACTACTACTACTAACAACTTACCGCAGCACCAAGCCGCCTGAGGCCAACACAGCTACGCAAGCTCCTCCTCCGTCCTAATATATTCAAAGCCTCCCTCTCTACACCCTCCCAGGAAGTTCTCATTTCATTTCAATCTTTCTTTATGACATCCTCCCACCCCAACCGAGGAAGATCTGCTTTCCGTTAAACCCTAGACGATTGGCCGAAAAGGACAATCTTTGGTAACCTGGCATCCTTCTTCCACAGAACGTGCCCTAGCTATCTCAACCTTTCTCTTATTATAGCCTTAAAAAGCGGGATTGAACCACACTTTTCGTACAGCCTATTGTTTGAAATACCGTCAGTTAGCCGGGTCCCTAGAACAATCTGTAGGCAATTTCTCTGGAAAACATGTAGCAAATCTTCATCTACTTTTCGGAGCGCCCATGCTTCAGAGCCCTATTGTTCACTGTCATCACTTTAGCTTCTAATATTCAATCTTAGTTTGAAGACTTATCCCCCATTCTTCCAAACATTTTTTAAATGTGAAAAAAAAACACCCTGAGCCTTGGCTATTCTACTTTTAACATCTTCACTGCTCCCATCGTCTTTACTAATAATGCTACCAAGGTAAGTGAAGCTGTACACCCGATCAATCTTTTTGTTACCCAACGTCACTGTTTCATCTTCACTTATTCCTAGCTTTAATGACTTAGTCTTCTTAAAATTAATTTTCAAACCTATTCTAGCACCCTGAACTCGTAAAACCTATAAAAGTTCATTCATTTTGCACACGCTTTCATCTAGAATGCTTAATTCATATGTATAATCTAAGACAAGGAGAATATATCCTCCCATTTGATTCCGGTCTCTCATTACCTTTCCTGTGCTTCTTTAGACGAAGTCCATCAAAATGATCTATATAAAGGGGAATTGAACCCAACCCTGCTTAACTCCTGATTTAATACAAAACCAGCTACTAACATCATTTCCTACCTTAATCGCAGCAGTGTTATTCTCGTACATAGCACTAATCGCTTTAATGTATTTGTCTGGTATGCCATACAAGAATAAGACCTTCGCTAAAGCTCTTCTATCAACAGGATCGAACGCTTGCTCATAGTCTACAAAACTGAGGACCAAAGGTGTTCGATAATTCAGGCACTTCTCAATTGTTAACCTAAGAAAGAAAATTTGGTCGACACATCCGCTACCTTTCCTAAAACCGCACTGTTCTTCTATCATAACTTGTCTTCAGCATTTCTAAGTCTAAAAAGTATCATATTACTAAGTAATTTGCTACCTTAGAGACTAGACCCTGCTCCTCAGCCAACCCACACCTGCCAAACCCCCTATCACGCTCAACTCCACCATTGTGCACCACGCTACACCAAAACATGTTCATTCTCTCCAGATCACGCTCGGCCACTCCACGCCATATTGCGTCACGCTCCGTAATAATGTGCCTTATTCTTCCTAGTGTCACCTGATTTATCTCGTGTTTGAAAATGGACAGGCCTGTGGAATAAAATAGAATAAGAGATTATTTTACATGGAGATAATTATTTTTTTTTTGTATATAGAGAATTTTCCCCTACCTATTCATGAAAAAGTATTGAGATTTTAAAATCTAAATTTCCTATGCTTATTTTAAGTGGCTCCTTAACTTTTGAAATTTTTTGTTACCAAGGACGAAAAAACTCCAGGCTCTTCTTAGCCCGACCCCCCTCTCCCCAAAAAATAATCATGATATTTTATTCCAAAACTTATGGGAATTGACTCCTGGACCTCTACCAACGATACTTGATTCTAAAATTTATCGGAGCCAACCTCTGGCCCTCCAGTGCCTGACCCCCTCCCCATCCCCAATAAAACTATTAACGATATTTTTATTAACGCCACTTATTAGCATTATTTTTAATAAATATTAAGGTTAATTAATATTTTTGATTAACGATATCTATTAGCGACAATTTTTTTTATGTAGCATAAAATAATCTGATTGATGAAATTTGTTAACTGGAATGTCAGACAACCACATGCACAGGGCCGTAGTTCAAGTGTTTTTATTGGGGGCGGGCGAGCAAGAGAGGTTCCACGTCCAAAGAGTCAAGGTGCATGGGCTATATAATAGTTTTTCTCCCAATTAGGGGGGAGGGCAACTGCCCCCTCCTTGCCACCCCTCAAATGACGCCACTGCATATACATCTTAAAAAATTAACAAAGGTCCTGAATTCAAGTTTAAAAAGACCTCTATGTGCAGTTTTGCATTTTTTGGTACTACCAGGTGCCAAATTAAAAAAAAAAAAAAAAAAAAAAACGGAACGTGGGTGAAATAAGTTAAAAACAAAAAATAAGTTATAAATAAGCGACACCAAGCTGCATAGGAAGGTGTAGCTTTCATTTGAAGGTTTACTTGTTTTTGGAATTCAGCAGACTATTAATGTTTGACTTTTTACAGACGAAAAGTGTTGTCAAGTTTAGCTATTTTTTATTTGTTTTTACGGCTCTAAGTGGCAACACTGACAACTAAGACTAAGTTAAGTCCAAGAGGGTAAATTCTTTTTTTAGTTGATATGTTTGTTTCTTCGGGGGAGCATTTAAATCAACATCATTCTCTAAGATACTTGGTTAACCCTTTCCTGGCTGGGTCGTCATGGAGTTATCTCACGTATATTCTTTATATGCTAATAAGAAGCGATTAAAAAAACTTCTCGAACCTGAACTCAAGTCATTACTAGTCCACCAAGAATGCCTGCTATATGTGTTATTCCTAATTGAGCAGATATCCTGAATACAAATTGATTTTAAACACAAGTAAAAAGACGATTAGAACCCCATAATAGAATTTTCTCCCTTTTAATTTACCCTAATTTTGAGTCCTTTCTACTGCTGAGGTTCATAGAGATGTAAATATCATCGTCAGAAGGTATGCTAAAAAAAAGTCCAGCCCTAGTAATTCAATAAGTTTTATGTGCAGGGCCCCCAATTGGGGGGGGGGGAGAGGAGTGTGGAATTACCGACAAGATTTTATTGAGCCTCCCATGAATTTTGAAAAACGCCTTTTCTTGGTATTTCCGTTAAAAAAAACACCCCTCCCAGGTTTTGATAAATACTGTTTTCTTGTATCTTCGTTAATTTAATTTGAAAATAATTCTTGTCCCCCAGTAAATATCCGTGAATCGGCGGCCTTGGTTATGTGACACTTTTCCATCAAACCAATATTTGCAGTCAACCTTATTAAAGGAAATGTTTCCAATCGATCATTTTTTTTATACCACAATGCATTATATACATATCACATCATTTTTTTCATATACAGAATAGTTGGAATTGTAATCGAAAAGTCCAAAATGTGCCTTTAAAATTAAATATAAAAAATAATTCAACTGAAAAAACTTGAAAGCAAGGAGCAATATAAAAAACTTAAAACCAACAAAAAATAATTACGTATATGAAAAAGGCTGCCCCCTCCTCAAGATCTCGGTCTTTACGCTAATTTTTTTTTAATAGAATTTTTAAAAAAGCTTTATTATTCTAATTAAATGGCCCTTGTGTTTCAGGAGTCGTTCTTAAAGAATTCGGACACAAAGTCAAATTTTAGCATTAAGAGTGAGGTCTTGAGGAGGGGCAACCTTTTTCCCCCTGAAAAACTACCAGGGCAGAAATCCCCCCCCCCCCAAAAGAGGGTGGAATGCAACCCGATAACAAATGCTATACGTTAACGATTGGCAAACTTCATGACTTATAGACCTTTTGCCAGGAGCATGCGCTTATCCCAGGTGACCGCAGCAGAAAAACAAACAAACAAATAAACACGCATCCGTGGTCTTCTTCTGGCAAAAAATACCAAATTCTACATTTTGCAGATGGGAGCTTGAAGCTTCTATATTAGGATTATCATATACGTTGAATTTGATGGTGTGATTTTCACCACAGTTTATAGAATTATCCAGTAAGTTTATCGCAGATCATTTCTGGTCTTCATTCTCGGTACGAACAAAAAGCTCCTCCCACTTATTTCTACATTAGCGGGTTAGTCTGTTTCCGTCAATCAATGAGAAATGGTTACTAAGTGCATTATTCGTAATAGCGGGTTTCCACTTGTTTCGTGTCCAAGAGAAATCTGACTTGTCTACCCGTGAAAAGATCTAATGCCGCTTATGTTTATATCTGCAAAAAACGTTCTCTGGAGCACTCGCACCTTGGTCCGGGTTTTTATAATGGGTGAGATAGGGTATGATCATACTGCTAATTCTATAAACTGTGATTTTCACTCAGATTCTTTGACTTTTAAAGGGTGTTTCCCCCTTTTCGAAAATCAAGCAAATATTCTCAGGCTCATAGCTTTTGATGGGTGACACTAAACATAATGAATCTTATATATTTGAAATCAGCATAATAAGCCAAATCTTTTGGTATGTCTATTAATATGAAAATTCCGTTTTTAGAGTTTGGTTACTATTGAGCCGTGTCACTGCTTACTTACAGTTTGTTTTCAGCATACCTTCTTTTGAACCGTCACAGCTGTAGCGTCTTGTTTGACATTAGTGACAGGAAAATTAGGGAAAAAAACTTTAAAAAAACTTTAAAAAATACATCAAAAATTTGTTTATATTCATTTTTGTTACGTTTTTACGAGTCAGACAAATATTCCCGAGCCCCCTCACCTACTTGAAATATACAAAAGTGTACATTTTGTATTGTTTGAAAAAAAATTGCCAAAAGAAATTTTCAGTACTTAATCTCTGTAAAATATATAAGAAAAAATCCCCCCACCCTCCTGAAAACTCCAAAGAGTATGTTCTCACAAACGGGGACTTCCTTTCTAAGTTGATACTTTTCGCCTCTCTTAAATTATCCAGTTTTATTAGCTGCCCCAAAAGCTGACTTGGTACATATGTATTATAGCGACCCCACTGAAGAAGTTTGATCTGAACTGTCTGCGTAAAACCGGTTTGTTTGCCTGCGTTCGGAGACAATTAGCTTAGGCACAGTGAGATAAACTACCATAAAGGTATATTTTAATCACAGTTGACAGAATATACCCAGTAAGCTTATCGCAGATCATTTCTGGTCTTCGTGAACAAAAAGCTCCTCCCACTTATTTCTGTTTCAATGCACTTTGCACTCTGCACTCCTTCCCACTTGTACTCCTTCCCACTTGTTTCAATGCACTTTGATGGAAACAGACTGAAACAGACTAACCTGCATTCCCGCTAATCTGACTTCGCCTATGTTTATATCTGCAAAAACGTTCTCCGGAGCACTCGCACCCCGGTCCGGGTTTTTATAATGGGTGAGATAGAGAATGATCATACTGATAATTATATAAACTTTGATTTTAATTAAATATCTAATATATAGAGTTTGTATTTTGGTTAAATTAGGTATTTAATATAATGCGTTCTGGGCGGCCTGCTTTCCATAATTCTTTGTTGTAGTTTCCATAATTTTGTTACTAAAGTATTATTTAACTTTTTAAGGTACTGTTGCATTATGCGGGCATCGCTATATACTGTATCAAAGAAACCAGTCACAAAACCAGTCAAACTGCTATTTTATTAGCATACAACGGGTGATTTGCTAGATTAATTGACGGCAAAGCTTGGTTTTTCAATATTTAAACGATTGTTTTTTGGGGTTTAGGAGGGAGAAAAGTACCTAGGTTAGGTTACGTATTTAATATATGCTATGCTTTACCTCCTCCCCTCCTAATGTGCAAATATATAGCCCAAATTTGTTTCTAAACTATTTTATATTCATCCTATTTTATCTTATTTCATTAGCATTAACCAAACTTGACTTCTTCGCGGTGCGCGCATAATGCACCAGTACCCTTTTTAAATAGTAGTGCTGTGAGATTCCTATTTGTTACTAAAAATTAACGAGAGAAAATACATATATATTATGGAAACCTGTTTTTTTCCACGATCTGGTTTTTCTTCAGCTACTGTTAATTTTGTTTTGAATTTGTGAGTGGAGACAATGGTTTAAATTGTCACTAAGTGGTTCAAAAACTTGGCTGCATTGGAGAAAGTCCAGGGAAAGACAAAGTGACTCCCATTAAGTGCGTGAATGGGCGTATTAAAGATGGACAAGTTTTAGAGAATTTTCATGGAGAAGATTTGATAGAGGTATGAGATCTAACATGTTACCAAGTTATTTGATAGAGGTATGCACAGGGCAGTTCGGGAGGAGAGGGGAGGGGGCAGGACCTGCGATGAGATCAGTTACGAGCTTTTTGTGTTTTTTATCTTAAATAAATTCATAGGCTATAGTCAGGGCCAGATAAAGGGCGATTGGAACGATTGAACCAAATCTGGTCCCGCGTTTAAAAGGGCCCCGCGCTGCCATCAAAATGAACAATTGATTTTCGAAATTTTGAAATGTTCTTAAAAACTCCAGTAAGCATTTCTTCTGGAGAGAGATCATTTTCAGGTTGAAACCAATAAAAAAAACTACCCGATATCAACAATAAATCAGGACAGACTAAATAGTTTAGCAGTTGTGTTCATTGAAAGTGAAGATGAAAGGAAAATTTATTTAAAAACCCCTTTAGAAGAATTTGCGGAACAAAAAAATAGAGATATGTAAATTCATGTGGCCATATTCGGTGATGCAAATTCCAAGAGATATTTTCAGCAGTTTCATAATATCTAGGGGACATAAAAGTAAATTAATGTAAGCAGACTATGAATACAAAAACGAACAAAAGAGAAGAAAAATGTATGTTCAAATTGGACCATCAAATGAGAGAAGATCAAAAGAAAGTCCTGAAAAATGTAAATGTACGGGTGATAATGAGTAATATCACTGTCTGAAGCAATGACAACCGAAAATAAAGTTAAGAGAACTATGTAGTTAGAACATTAGCGAAACCGACGATTAGAACAAGTCAAAACGAAATTGAATAACATAGAAATATGTAGTTAAAAGATAAGTGGCAGCGATAATTACGACGAACCAAAAACGAAAATGATAGTGACAGTGAAAATAAAAAAAACTGTGCTGTTAGAGGACAACGAGAATCAGACCGATAAAAAATGAAAGTGCAGAAGAAAATAAATAGTATGTTAGAAGCACAGTTTATAGAATTATAGATAATTCTATAAACTGTGGTTAGAAGAAAGACACCATCACAATCAAGCAAAGCACGTACAAAAACATAATATCCAATACTGCCCACAAGGCTCTATGCTGCTGAATGCATGTCGTAAGAAAAAAAAAACGTCAAAGAGGAAATGAAAATAATGGGGAGCCACAGTTGAGTTTAGCTTAGTTGAGTTAAAGCTGTATGAGTCTTTTGTTGAGGTCATTCTCAAGACAATCATTTTACCTTGGCCTGAGAGAGGGGGTTGGACAGTCTTCAAAAATTGACTTGCCTGAAAACAAAAGGCTTACACTTGTCACTTAATACTGTGTATTAAGTGGAAATACATACAAAAAAATTGGGACTTTAATTGATGCCAAAGGCAAAAATTTTGTGAATTCCATGCATTCTTGGTACTTTGGTAAAAAAAATAATAGTCTTACATCCACTGTAGGCAAGTACATAAAAAAACTAATTTCCTGTTTGTCTTTAAAGTCTAAGAATCTGAAATATCTGGAAATGGACACATAAAATGGAGACTGTAAATAGTTCTGTGAACCAAATACGTTTGAATGTGACATTTTAAAATCTTTTGGTATGGAAAATGTTTCTTTTTGTTCTGATGACTTGTAGCACGTATAAATTCACCTAAATATGTAAACACAAGTAGCAAGCATAAATTCACCTAAAAATAGGTATACACATATCGTACATCAGTATAATACAAAATTGCATAGGTGAAAAAATTACTTAACAGATATGGACCTATTCGGCACAATAAGATGTTTCACAGTCAATTCGTCTTTTGGTGATTTTTGGTGATATATTCTAAGAGAAAGTGGTGTTTTTTTTACGTTCAGTGGCAACCCTGATTGCGAATCAGTTTCCTTTTAGAAGTGAGACAGTCAACATTGGAAAAATGTTTTACACATGTCCATTATGTTTGTATACATTGAGCAGCTGGTCATCTTGTGAGAATTATACTGTTATTGATGACTATAATGAAAAGTGTAGATTATGCAATCCATGTAAATTGCATAGAGGATACGCAGTGCAAATTAAAGACTGTAATTCCTGTCTTGAAGATGTTTGTGACTCTCATACTAGGGGTTTCCAATGCCCCAATCGTCACTATGTTAAATTTGATCAATAGGAAAATACTTACCCTGGCATGATTGCAAAAAAGCCTAAACGTCATTTCAATTTATTTTTAAGAGACTTGCATTGTCGTGCTTTTAAATTGTTTTGGGGGGAAGAACCAGGTCTACGCTTCAATTGCTGGAATAATAAGAGAGTCTGGTTTTTACAATATCACTGTGAAGACATTGCTTACTATGATTATAAACGTAAAGACTGTTTTTGGCTGATAAGGAAAGTGCTTCTTCTTACGAGAATATCGTATGTGACATTGCTTCATATAAGCAAATTAAAACTTTTTAATTCTATAATATGAATCAAAATAGTATTATTGACTTTACGAAGAGATATAATAAAAATAAAGTTGCATTATATTGTAGAAAATGTGACCCTGACTTTGCATTCCAAGATGAATACAAGCTGTATCTTGACGAACTGCCGCCACTTATCACTAACGGTGATTACCTATACGTGGAAGAAGAAACCGAAAGGGCACAGAGTTTTGTACATACGAGTTTTATTAATAAGCAAATTTACAAACATTTTTAAAGTATTTCACTCTTAGGACACTTAAATTTATATTATACAGGTAGGAAAGAGTATTTTCTACTAGAAAGTGGTTCAATCGATGACTCACTTTAAGCATATCCACGACATCGAAAAATAAAATATAATAGTGCATGAAAACCCCAGCTTTTGGCTGATAAATCTTGTACGCGTTCCGATTTTGAATAATAGATTTTCCACTTTGCTCAAGAAATTTTTAATGTGAGGCGTGTAGAAAGCATAGGGTAGGCCAAAAGAATCAACGATTCAATATTCTTCACTGTTTGAAAGAGTCATAGAAAATGCCCCGTCTTTACAATTGATGAGCTATTATTAACAATAATAACAGTGTTGTTAACTCTTTGAATATGGTCAAGGAAATCCGAGGGTATGTAATAGGATTTGTATTTGGACATGTAGGGATCCAAATTGAATACATTGATTATTTGATTTGTGTTCATGGAGCCAAGTCTGATAGAAAACTGCAATCAGGGGTAATTTCCCAATAGTTTTCAAATTTATTTAATGAAATTAATGTTACACTCTCCTCAGATGGCTCGGCAAACATACACTCTAAACGTACTGTGTCCGTTCGGACAATAGTCATACCTTAAATACCGGACAAATCGAATACAACGATATCATGAGTTTTTACAAACATTTCTTTGGTTATACCATTTTCAAATAGTTGTCCAGAATCACCAGATGACCACAAAATCATACAAAAAACTCCATATTTGGTGATACATCACCAACGGTAGCAACCATGCTCGCGATCAATAAAATGATTGTCTTCTAGGAGGAGGAGTAATTGATGTCACAAAAACCTGTTTGGGTAAGATTTTTTTTTACTTATTTAGTGTTGTCTTGCAAAATGGTCATCTAGGTAGTGGTTAAAAGCAAAACCACAATATCATTTTTTTTCAATTAATATATTAATAAATTGAGTAAATGGCATCTGGACCACGACGTGAAAGTTTCATGCAATAGTCCAAAGACAGGGAGTCATTCCCATTATATGGTTAAGCATTCTTTGAGAAAGTATTTTCCTTTGAAGAAATAACTCTAGAAAAACCTCATCTAGAATTGAACGTTTTTCAAAGTCACTAGATTCTGTAAGATTTTCGGTTCTCAAATCCAGTCATTTTTAATCCTGACTTTCTCACTACCGATTATAGATTAAAGAATATTCTTTTTCGCTAGTAAAAACTCACTCCTTTTTTAAGGATTGATTCATGGTTCAATGAATGTATCCGTGGGTAAACTATCATTTGTGCTGGTAACTTTTGAATGGGGCTTGTTTTTAATCAATTCCTTTTTAATTTTCTTCTGATAAGTTCTGCTAGTGCCCATTTTATTTTACTTGCAATTTCTCTGTCTAATACCAAATTATTTTTACATAGGTGTACACTTGTCTTCATTTTACGTTACGTTGAATGATAATAGTAGGAGGATGGTAATAAAATTTATCAAGTGGTAATGCGTTACCAGCAGCAAGAAAGTGGCCTGCGTCATCAACTAAAAGTCTTATGTTTGCGTTGCTTTTGAACATTTACATCCCTGGTGATGTTACTCTCGCATATCCACCTCTGTAACACTTGAATTTTCTTGGTACTCCAAGAAAATTTAACTCCCTACTATCATGACAACGCATGCATACCTTTCCAATAGTGTTACCATTAGCGCTTGTTATATAATTCAAATATTTCTCTTTGTCAGCGTTCATTGCTACAATAACTTTATCATGACTGCACATCTTCTTGGAATATTTCATCTTCACTTTTAAAAGAATAAGATTTAGATGTTTATCCTTCCGATGCAGAATAATACTGAAGAAAATCATATGATCCAACAAGTCACGCAAGATTACGTCACCCTCAACTCTAATTGCGTAATATGCACCTACATCTCTTAGAAAACATTCCCTATTACGTAGCATGCACCTGCTTCTTGCCCTGAGGGGGTCACCGCTAAACGTCTTCTTCATCTTAAACCATTAAAGGAAGAAAGGAGTAGCGGCTATGGGTCTCTTTAAAAGCATTATTCTATCACTACTTTCATTGTAATTTCAGTTCGTTTTGGCCCGCATTTATTTGTTAATAGTAATTACGGTAGTTTTTACTTTTCTTTGAAAAACTTCTTATGTGGAATTGTTTTTAATTAGTTTTCCACATAATCCGTTTTTAATTTATTTTTGTATGTCAGGTTTATCTTGTTCCTTTTTCTGTGCGTTTTATTTAGGTTTTAATATCATGAATTTTAAAGGATCTTGGGGTCTATTATAACATGATTTTTTGGGGTTCTTTTTTATTACGGTTTTAAATCGTATTGTTTTTTTTATTATTATTATATGACCCGTCTTGTCTATAGCGAGAATTTTTTGTACGATACAATTAATTCGGGTTTCAGTAAAAGAAAGCCATCAAGTGAAACAGCAGGGAGGGGGTTTCATTTCACTACATAAGACTTGAAAGTTATTCTGTCCACTTCAGGTCGTTCAGAGTTGGCTTATGGACCTCTACAACCAGACCACCCACTCGATTTTATTTTTATCTTATCCTTTCTTTTTGTCACTGCTTTTTTGCTATATGTTGTTTCTTTTCAACAGCTCCCATTCATTTGAGCCCTCGATTAAATAAACCCTATTAAAACCAGCCTCTTAACTCAATCCTCGTTTAATTTGATGTCATTGAAACCTTCCCCATTTAACACAACCCCAGTTTAACTCAACACCAGTTACATTTAGCCCCCCCCTCCTTATGTTGTGAAGTGTTATTTGTGGTATTTGGGTGTTTTAGTCGTAGATGCGTTTATTCTCCCTTTATAGGGGAGATAAACTCTGGCCCTAAGGTAATTAAACTTTGGTAGCGTGCCTTAGGCTATGACCGAACTAATGAGGCGTACCGACTGGGTATGTTCGAGGGCTAACGGTAGATCGTAGAGAGGTTGTCTAAAATACAATACTTTTATTCATTTAACATATAATATAATCGGATATATTCTGTCTACTGGGACTGGCTGTCCCAAGTAGACCACAAGTCTCAAAAACAACAATAATATATAAATAAGATACAGACACTTACAAGGATCCGACAAAATCCATGATATTTCTAATGAGAAAATAAACGGGCAGAGGTTCACCCGGCAAGTCAAAAGGTCTGCCTCCAGTCTAAAAAATCGGGGTATATATACGAAAAACCTAACCACGTCCTTCCGGTACATTGACGCATTTAGCCAGGAAATTGGTTATTGAGCAAGTTCCCTCCAAGCCCACACATTTCACGATTTGTATCTTTATCTTAAAAAGTGGTATTTTGAAACTTTGTTTTTGCGTCTTGATATATTTTTACTCAATTAATAATTAACTAAATTAGAAAGCTTTACCACAATACTCCCCTTTTAAAGAAGAATTGTCCCAATTCTCAATATTTTTCTTTTAATACAACTTAATTTTGTTTACAGCTATTATGCTGCCATCTTTGGGTCATTATGTGCATATACCCTCAATGGGTTTCCTTAGGGTCATGTTTCTGGTCCAATATAGGCTATGTTCTTTTCTGTCGAAGGATTTCAATTTGAAATTCATCCTTGTTTCTCTTTTTCTCTGTCTCTAGGACTGACAATTACTCTTTTACCCTCTTCATATGCATCTTCTGTTTTAACTTGACCCCAAGCGGCTTAAACATAATATTAATGGTTTTGCTAGAATTAGATTTCAAGTTATATTAGACGAGATTATGAATTATTTGAGTTTAAATTTAATTCCCCTTAATAATTTAATTTATCTGTGTGATGTGATTGATATACCGTTTATTTTTCGTTTTAGAAATGCCTTGGTAAATTACACATAACATTTTGATTTTTAAATTTTCACATATTTTTCCAGCACAAAGCATTTTCACATATTTCAATAACATAAGCCATTGGGCTATGTAGCACATTTTCTAGGCCTAAATTAAGTTCTGATTTTATCTCACTTTCTGATGAACTTGTAGTAAAGTCTGTATTACTGCTATAGTTTCCAAAATATCAGTTGATCGAGTATGAGATGATAGTATCAGGATATATTTGAAGTGTCTTCAAAATTTGTTACTTTCCAAAAATGTGTCAAAATATGATTGAAGGAAAAATGGATCCGAAAAGATGCTACGAAAAATTTGATTTCCAAAAAAAATAGCTAATGCTGTATCTAAAATAAATATCCACATTAGTATACATATAAAGCGTATATTTTTACATATATAGTAGAATGAAACACTCAATTTTCGTATATATCAATGCATTCGAAAGTTAATTACTTTAATTACTTTCTCCACTTTTTTTAATCACTCCAAAAATAATCGAAACACGCTTACATCGAAACATTATGTTCCTTGCTGGATTATTCTTTCAAACTTAATACTAAACAGATTATTTTACAATAAAAAAAATTATTAATACTTTGACTCGAGGTCAAACATTTACATATAACATTACATCACTAGTTAAAATTTAAAGTAAATTAAAACAGCGTATATATAAATAAGCATTGTGTAATGACTTACACAAGTATTTAAGTCGCAAAACTAGATATGTTATTATACTATTGGTTGAAACTTAAAACATTTTTAAAACAAAACACGGTGTAGACTAGTATTTATAACAGTAGATATTTTATCAATTACATTTGTTACAACTATATAACTTTTCTCATATACGGCTATATACATTTTGTTTTAAAACTTTAGTTCTATTTCGAACCCACTTGTGTTATTAACTGTCATTATTTTATAAGCCTGTTTGTCTATTCAGACTTTTAAGCTTTTCAATTCTTTTCGAATTTCTAGGTACTTTAGACAGTTTTTTAACGTTTTTGTCTGTAATCTCTCTTTTTTTTCAGCTTTAATGTCTTTTTGGTTTAAGGCTTTTATTTACAGCTTATATCTGATAAGCTAAAAAAAATTTTGCTGTTCACCTTATACCTGTAATGCCATTATCAAATGACTTTGCCTGTACTCTGAAGGTTTGCTTACCAGGACTGCCTACTGGTAGCTCCTTATAACGTTTCCAGGTCCTCTTGTCATGGCTACAGCTAAAAAGACTATTATGAACCTGCACACAAAATAAATTAATTATTTAATAATTTGTGGCTACAATTTTTTTCTTGGGCTATTCTTTTTTTCAGAAAAAGTGGCCCTTCTGCCGAAAATACCTGGCCTTCATGGCACACAGTAATTCAGTTTTTGACCTACAAGTGACAATGACTATTTTCACTTTAACTTTCCCACTTTTATTGGTCTTGCCTCAGGTTTCAACTTCAAGTTCTTAAGGCTATTACGTGCCTTACTTTCAATTTTCTATGTCATGCTAGTCATTTTTCTGAAAACGACTTCCACATAAGGGAGCCAAATTTCTTTTCTTGACTACTTTGAGCATTTCTCCAATATTTCTATTAATCTCGGCCCGCGTTAACCAATGTAACGGTGGCTCCGTAGTATTAATGCTACTTATTTGTACTTATTTAGCACAATTTTCATACTAGTTTGTTCGGCAAGTTCAATAAGTGCGTTTAACAGAGTTTAACTGACTTCATTCAGTTTATTTTCTTTTTAGTTTCGTCTGGCTATATTTTCAACTTGAACCCTTCTCTTTTTTTTCCGATATTTCAATGGAGCCTAAGGGTTTTTTCAAGTCTTTTCCCGCTTTTTCAGTAAAATATGTCTTTTTTTAAGCCTACATTTATATATTCCATGTTTTTTTTCAATAACCTTACAAGTTTTTATGCTGATTGCCCTTTATGATCAAATTCATTATCTCCATATTTCTAAGAGGTGGGGGGGGTGTAATTTTTGCAACCTATATTTTTTTTGAAATTATTCAAATTTTTTCTTCGAAAGTTTTTGTGTTAGAAAAGTACTGAAGTTTTTCAGCTAATTTTTTTTAACACTTTTAATTAAGTTTTGCCTTGCATTTGCTAGTTCTCATTTCTTCCTTAAAATGCAATTTTTACGATATACTGGTTGCCAATTTTATCCTAGCTTTAATTACTATTTTATTTGCCAAAGAAAGAGAGGCAATAATTCCCTTGCAAGGCCAAATAACTTTGAATTCGGTGCTCATTATCTGCGGTTTATTGATAAGCTTGAATCTGGGAGAATTACAAGAATGAATTTATGTTCATTACTGCGAGTTTTTTTGTTGTGAAAGGTTATATTTTATTTTCAAATAAAAAGTGGATACGTTTAGTTTCTGTTAGGGTTCGACAGCTTGGGATCTGGGTGTTTGGGTTGGCACTTGTTTAAACTAGAGATATCCTGTGCAAATTCGTTTTCTCAGATCCAATACATCGCTAGAGTTAAAATTATTATCTTGAACTACTGTGGTTTTCTTGTGACGATGGGGTTAATTTTTGGCTGATTTTTAATGGATTTTGTCGTTGGCTTTTACCTCCTGGTAAGCTTTTTTTTAGGTTATAATTTATTTATTTCTTCGCTTTTCGTTTCCTTTACCTAGCACTCTTTGCTTCCTAAGCTTATTCTAAGTTTTGCTTAAACCTTTATAGCGCTTCTTTAAAATTTCTTTTTTTTTCTTTTTACCATTCGTAACTAATAAAAAAAGATATTCTCTTAGACTATAACTAATTATAATAAGATTACAGCTAGCTTGTACATGTCCGGATTCATGTAAACTCTCGCTGCCTTACAATTATAATTATTTTTAAATTTCTTCAAAACACAGATTTTTTTTTAAATTATCCCCCCCAAAAATAATTTTTATCAAAAGAATCGCCTTTTAATGCTGATTCTAAATATGTATAATTTAATTAGGTTCGTGGCCTTACTTATTTCCCTTCTTTTTTTTGAAGCGAAGCCTAATTCGTTTTGACAAGTCTTGACATTTCACCGCTCGCAAAGTCTTATCTCGTATCGGAAGCAAAATTTTTGCAAGAACCTTTGATGTCACTTCAGATTTGAGCTATAATTTAAAATTAGAATGTGACGGTCATAATTTTTACCGGCGATATATATTTGAAGCAAAACTTGATGCTATCTATATACCGATTAAAAAGAAAATATAGATATTTCATTAGTGGCTTTTATACTCGTTTGATTGTTATTTAATATTTTTTTTATAATTGTTTTATTCAAATATTAATCTGCTGGGGGCTGCGCTTGTTCTACCTTTCTTCGTTTCCTGGTCCGAGTTCTGGACTCCAAATTTTTACTTTTCTTCTTTTTAATATTGGCAAGTTTTTCCATGGTCTCTATAGTGTGGTTTACAAGGCTCTGAGTCCGAGTGCTGCTTTGTTGCCTCGTCAAATATCTTTAATCTTTGTTTCTCTTGATGTTTGGCCTTTTTCATAAGTGTTTTAGCGACTTGTACTGCTGACAAAGGAACTTCTTGCTGCCCCTTTGGTTTGTTTAATGTTCTCCATAATTTTTCTCTCAAAGAAAGTTTTCTTGACGATGGCCCAGGTTTAGCTATATCGGTTTCTGTAGAAGAATTTTCGGTGTCACATTCTGTTAGCTTGCGTCTGGTAGATGGCGTTTGTTCCAAAAGCCATTTTTGCGTTAAGACTGTAGGTGAGTCTAGTGTATGAAAATCAGATAATTCTTTGGTTTCTTCTAATTTTTCTTCCTCTTTGGATTTAACCTCTGGTTTATTATGTCTTAAACCAGTAGGTTGTGTTTGAGGCTCTTCTCTGTCGCTTTCATCGCTAGTATCCGATGAACATTGAACTTTTCCTTTTTTCTCTTGTTTGTTGTGGAAAGTTTGTAGCCAAGACTGGGCTAAATATTCCTTCCACTTCTCCCAACTGTTGTGGTCGTTAAAAAGGTCATAAAATTCATATGGTCTTCTGATATATACTGGTGAGATTGTGTCCTCTATTTCTTCTTCTGACAGTATAGGCTCTGTTTTCCATGGTTTTGAAAAATATCCTTTTTTCATTCTATTATGGTGTATTACTTCTTCCTTTTCCTTAGTCTGATGTTTTAGAACATATGTTAAGTTGTTTGGTAGAATTTTTGAAATCCTATAGGGTCCATCCCATTTCGGTTTTAACTTTTTTGCTCCTTCCAGATTCGTTTTGTAAACCTAAATCAAATCTCCTAAACAGTAACTCGTTTTATTTTTGCTTGTTCCGTCATATTTTTCTTTTTGTTCTGTTTTCGCATCTTCCAGATTTTCTTTAACTTGTTCCATAGCTTTTTTCATTCGCATCACCATCTCTTGCTTGTATTGGTCTAGGTTGTAATATATTCTGCCATTTTATATTTCATCTAAACAAATTCTGGGATGTCTTATATGTTGCAAAAAAATGGCGTTTCTTTTAAGGTACGTGAAAAAGCCGTATTTATTCCAAAGATTACAAATGGTAAATGTTCATCCCAATTTTCATTTTCTTCTCTTGCATGTATTCCCAGCATGTGAGCTAATTCCCTATGCTTACGTTCAACCTTCCCATTAGCCACCGCCATGTAAGACGAGGTAAACCATCGTCTAACCCCCAGATATTCTGTAATTTCGTCTAATAATTTGGCTCTAAAACATGGCCCATTGTCGCTAAGTAAAACTCTAGGGAAAATCCCGTGTTCCAGAAATAGGCGATTGACCAAAACTTTCGCAATGGTTTTTGTCTTTTCATCTTTAATTGGAAAAGCGTATAAATATGAATTAAAATGGTCTACTATGGTTAGTACGCACCTGTTTCCTTTCCTGGAAACTGGTAAACTTCCCCAAGATCCCCAAATGTCTATTGACATTATTTCTCCTACCCCTGAAGGGGTGGGGTATTGACCTAATTCAGCCCTAGGGGTCTTTGGTGGCAACTTTTGTTTGGCGCACTCTTGGCAGCTTTGTATAAAAGCTTTTACTTTGGAGTACATTTTTGGAAAATAAAAATTTTCCGTCAGTCTCCCCATAGTTTTTGCTTCTCCCATATGACAGCCAATCGTTGCATGTGCCATCTGTAAAACTTCTCCTTCCAGAGATTTTGGAATTACTGGAATAATTTTTAAGTCATTTTTTCTGTATTCTTGCGATGGTCTATGATATCTTACTAGAAGATTTTTACTTTCGTCCAGATCAAAATTATCTAAGTCCTTTAAAAAATGTTTAAAGTGCTCTGGCAGTTCCGTTCCTTTTGATAAAAAGGATTTCATTGCTAAAGAAAAAGCATCTTTATCTTGGTGCTTCGAAATATTTTCATTAGACAGTATTTCTACCCCTTCCAGTTCGTTCTGGATGGTTGCTATCACATTTTCTTCCGTATCTGGATTTCGTGATAAATAGTCTGGTAAAATATTTGTACGGCCCTTTATATATATTGGGGTATACGAATATGCTTGCAGACGTAGTATCCACCGTGTCAGCCGGGCTGAAGTATTTTGTATCGTATGTAGCCAAACTAATGATTTTTGGTCTACGCGTAAAATAAATTTTTTTCCAAGTAAAAATTGTTGAAAATATTCTGTAAATACTACAACTGCTAAACACTCCCTTTCAACTGTCGAGTATTTTTTTCTGCTTCCGTCAGTGACGTACTGGCGTATTGAACTATTGATTCTACTCCTTCAGAATTTATGTTTAATAATATGACCCCTATACCGTACCCCGAAGCATCTGTTTGCAAACAGAAGTCTTGTGACAAATATGGTAGTTTTAGTATTGGTGCCAGTAATAATTGCCTTTTTATTTCATTTAGTGCTTGTTTTGCCTCCGCTGGACATTCGAATTTCCCTGATTTCTTCAAAAGGTTCGTCAAAGGTTGTGCTATTGTGGCATAATTTTTAATATATCGTCTGAAATAGCTTAACAAACCACAAACTGATCTGCAGCTTTTTTGATCAGTAGGAGGCTGTAAATTTTCTATGAATGTAAATTTTTCTGGATTTGGTGAAATACTACCTTGGTTTATCAGGTGTCCAAGAAATACTAATTGTGGTAATACTATTTTTAACTTTTCTGGTTTTAATTTTAAGCCTGCTTTTTCAAGCTTTTCCAGTATTTTTCTAAGTCCGACCAAATGGTCTTCCAAGTTTTCATTAAACAAAATTACATCATCTAAATAAGCCAAGGTATCTTTTTTCCTTCCTGGTTCGTTATCTTTTAACACCAAATTCATTAGGCGACTAAAAAAATTTGGACTAAATGATAAGCCGAATGGCATCCGTTCAAATGTGAACGTTCTCCCATCGTCTAAGATTACTGTAGCCTTATGCTTATTTCTGCATCTAAAGCGATTTGCCAATATCCTGCTATTAAATCAAAACTAGTGTAATATTTTGAACCCCCTAACGAATCTAAAATCGTATCAATTCTTGGTAACTTCATCACGTCTTTTACCGTGACGGCATTTAGTGCCCTAAAATATATACATAATCTCCAGGTGTTATCTTTTTTCCTGACTATTACTAATGGAAAACACCAATCGCTAATACTTTCTTTAATTATTCCCTGATTTTCCATTTCTTTTATTTGGCTTTCTAGCCATGGCTTTAAATAATAATGTGTTTTATACAGTGACTTTTTGATTGGAGGGCCCTCTGTTGATATCTTGTGCGTGATTAAGTGAGTTAATCCGTAATCTGCTTTGTGTCTTGCAAAAGTCCATTTAAAATCCCAAAGGATATTTTCCACCCTAGTTTTTACGTTTTTCGGTAAATGTTTTAAATCAAATTCTTGCAAAAAATCCGTTTTCGCCATTCCATACTCTTCTTGTGGTGTCGGTTTCAATGAGGATAAATGTTCGTGGCTAGTGAAGTTTAGGCTTAATTCTGGACTGTTTAGAGATTTTATTTCCGAATTTGAAATCTTTTCCACTGATCCAAGTTCTACCTGGTTCAGTTTTATTTTATTATTACTTAGATTTGATAGTTTTAAGTATGTTATACCATTTTCAATTTTTATAACCTGATTTCCCACGAAAATCATTGGGTATTCTTTTATGGTGTGTCCTTCTATCATGGCATCCATTGTTTTAACCTTTCCTTTTTTTTCATTTAATGTAGCTAGAACTTGAGCTGTTGTTCCCCCTTCTATTGTGATTTTTCCGCTTATTTTTAGGTTATAATTCGAATCTTCACTTTCGTTATTTGTTGTTACGCAAATTTGACTATTATTTTCATTTGCCTGGTTTATTGTGATTGTATTGGATATGGGTTCCCATACAATCCCATATTTTCTGATGGCATCTACTCCTAGAATACAAGGAAATGGTAGCTGCTTGCATATTATTACTGTTACTGTTATTTCTTTATCCCCTGCACTAAATTTTAGTGGACATTCTCCCAAAATTGTCAGCTTGTGCCCTGTCACTGATGTTAGGGTATTTTGGCATCTGCTTACTCGATTTTTGACACAAGGAGGAAACCTATTAAAAACTTCCTCTCGAATTAATGATTTAGATGCGCCTGTATCTAGTAAACATGGCAAATTTTGAAAACACTCAATTTTAAAACAACGCAGAATTGGTAGATTATTATTATTTGCATTTGTATCACAACATTCTAAACTATATAGGGGTCTTTGTAAGAAACAGCTCTGTCGACCCTTACAGGCTGATTTCTCCGTTTAAATGCCCACTGTTTGGCCAAAAATTTCTGGGATTATCCCAGTTTTCTTCAGCGCTGCTACTTTGACCCTGGGTATTGTTAGCCGTTTGCCTTCTAGGCCTAAATTCAGGAATATTATTAGGTGTTTGCCAAGTATTATTTGTTCCCTGCCTGTCTAAATTTCTGTCCCCCTGCGTTCTGAACTGGTGTTTTGTTTTGTACGTCTGGCCTTCTTTGGGTATTTTATGCCAGCAATCTGCCGCATAGTGATTTGGTTTGCCACAATTATAGCAATTGAATCTTTTCCTATATTGCTTGGTAATTTGCCCTTCCTCGTGGGGTCTATATCTATTTCTATATATTCTTGACCTGCCACCATTTGCTCTATAATTTTCTTCAGGAGGAGGAGGTGGGTGTCCATAATACTTGGTATTCCAAGTCATTAAGGATCTAATACCATGGGATTGGTCGTCAAATGGGGAGGGGTCAGTCCATGGTGGGAAGGATTGGCCTTCCTCGTGCCTTTTAGGTTCACGATTCGGCTCCTAAAAGTTTATCCTCTTCTGTCCCCTTTCATATTTTTTACTTTCTTGGGCTCCTGTGTTATTTATTGACATCTGATCAAACCTTTTCATAGCCTCGTCAATTTTTACCTCTGTTTCGACTAGTATTATAGCCTGCTCTAAATTTTCAGGTTTCCGCGATAATATTAGTCTTAATAACTTTTTCGGTAACTCTTGGGTAAAAGTATGTAGTTGTACTTTTTGTACTGTCTCGTCATTTCCTCCTTTCTCTAATTGTAAACACACGGATCTACAAATTTTGTCTGCATATTCCCTGATACTAGTTGAGGTATCGAATGTGACTACCTCTGTTCTTAGCCTCTCGGAGATGCTTGTCTCTATGAATCTTGTTTTAAAAGATTCAATTAGAGTACTGATGTCCTTGGGCTCTTTTTCCTTAATTGCCTCAAAATGTTTAAGGGCGCTTCCCTTTAATCTGGCTGCAACGCATTGCTCTTTGACCTTATTCTCAAACGATTCAGTTAGTTCGTCGAAAATTTTTATATTTTTCGATAAACTCATCTACATCTGAATTTCCCGCGTATTCTGGTATAATTTTTGCAATTTCAAGTACTGTTGATAGGGAAGTCATCTTTTCCTCTGGTAAAGCCATTTTATTTCAATCTACTATTTTTATCTAGCCTTCTCGACCCAGTTTTTCTAGCGACCACCAGTTGTTGTGAAGTGTTATTTGTGGTATTTGGGTGTTTTAGTCGTAGATGCCTTTATTCTCCCTTTATAGGGGAGATAAACTCTGGCCCTAAGGTAATTAAACTTTGGTAGCGTGCCTTAGGCTATGACCGAACTAATGAGGCGTACCAACTGGGTATGTTCGAGGGCTAACGGTAGATCGTAGAGAGGTTGTCTAAAATACAATACTTTTATTCATTTAACATATAATATAATCGGATATATTCTTACTCAATACTGTATATTGCGGTTTTGCGTCTTAATATATTTTTACTCAATTAATAATTAACTAAATTAGAAAGCTTTACCACACTTAACTTAACCCCCATTCAACTCAATCCTCTTGCAATTGACCCCTCATTTAACTCAACCCCCGTTTAACCCGCCCTCCATGCAAGTGCTATTCAGCTCAATCCCAGTTCAAAACAACTTTATTGAGCTCCACCCTCCTTAGATCAGTGATAGAAATAGAAAATGTAACTCAGCCCACTTTGTCGGAAGTAATAAAAGCTGACTCGAATTAAATGGTCTTTTCAGCGGTAAAACAAATATATGACAATGAAAAAAGCTCATCTTTTTTGGTTCCAATTTTGCAAAAATAGATACGAAGTGAAGTATCAGATTTACTAAACGTGTTCAGGTATATGCTATATGACTTATAATGAGAAATTTAATTCTCAAGCATGTCAATATTAAGTGTCAGCTCATCACTAGACAACCAAAAACAGGTGAAAACCGCTAGAATATAAATAAATAACACATTTCTGTTTTCCTGCTTAGGAAAAGAGAAACAGAATAAAACAGGTAAGACACATAGAGATAGCCTGCATCTATTATACTCTGTTCCAGAGCCTCTACTAGGGTTGGTAGTGCCCAGGGAAATATTAACTACACCACCCTCCCCCCTCTGGAATCAAATATAAACAAAAAACAATTCCAAGTGAAAAATTTGGTCAAAGTGGGCAACGCCCTAGCCGTGGCACTCCCTCCCCCCAAGTCACGGCCTCCAGGGTAGTTCTGATACCCCTCCCCCCGTAACAGCTCTAGCTGTTACTGTTTTTTTTCTATGTCTTATAAAAACACAGGTTGTTGTTTTTTAAATGTAAGTTGTTTAAACAAGAGTGAGTAATTAATTAATCTAGTTTATTTGTTTATTTATAGGTGTATCTAATGAAGAATAAATCTTATCTTATCTTAAAAAAAAAGGCCGTACATAGCTTATTTCGGCCTAAGAGTTTTTTGTGCCTCTCTTAAAAATAATTGTATCCCCCCCACACACACACATACCTGATAAAAATCTGGATACGGTCCTAGGGAGCGATACTGAGCGTAGGATTGCACTTCCTACATACAAGGAACAGGGTGGTGAATATGGACCACACGTTAATAGGCCACACTTTAGAGAACTTGGCAGAGGACTTTATTTCCAATGAACTATAAAGTGATTAAATAAAAAAAAACAAGTTTTTCCAACTGAAAGTAAGGAGCAACATTAAAACTTAAGACGAACAGAAGTTATTACGTATATGATGGGGTTCGGCCCCAAGTCAATACCTCACTCTTTACGCTAAAGTTATTATTAGAATAAATAGCTCTTTCGAAAGCACTAAAAAAACTTTAGCGTAAAGAGCGAGCTATTGACTAGGGGACGAACCCCCTTATATACGTAATAATTTCTGTTCTTTTTAAGTTTTAATGTTGCTCCTTACTTTCAGTTGAAAAAACTTGTTTTTTTTATTTAATGTATGATTGTTTTTTTAAATAATGCTGGGAAATCCGGCGCCCCCTTAATAGAAATGTTTCTTCCCTCATGAAAACATCCTCCATGGAAATATCTTACCACGTAATCCCCTCATCCAACCCCCTCACCCCCCACGAGAAAAAATCACTCATCAAAACGTCTGTATAATTCCCATTAACCAATACTATATGTAAACCACAGTATATAAATAATAGATTTATATTAACTATACACAGTAATGTAAACAATGGGCAAAGTCCATAACTTGCAGCCCTTCCCCCAGGAACTGTGGGGGATGAAGTCATCCTAAAAGACATATTTATTAGATTTTCGACTATGCTGAACAAAATGGCTATCCCAAAATTTTGATCAGGTGACTTCGGGAAAAACATGAGCCTGGGAAGGGGCCTAACTGTCCTCAATTTTTTTTTGTCAATCAAAAAGGGCACTATAGCTTCTAATTTCCGTTCGAAATGACAATATTCTAGGACCACTGGATATATGCGATCACCCTTGGAAAAAAAACGCGCATCCGTGATCTTTCTTCTGGCAAAAAACACAGAATTCCTCATTTTTGAAGATAGGAGCTCGAAAGCTCTTCAGTGAGGGTTTTTTCATACGCTGCATCTGATGGTGTTATTGTCATTAAGATTCTATCAATTTTAGGGGGTGTTTCCCCCTGTTTTCGAAAATAAGGAAAATTGTTTCAGGCTCGTAACTTATGATGGGTAAGACTAAACTTGATGAAACTTATATATTTGAAATCAGCATGAAAGCTCAATTCTTTTGATGTATCTATTGGTATCTAAATTCCGATTTTTAGAGTTTGTTTACTATTGAGACGGGTCGCTCCTTACTTACAGTTCGTTACCACGAACTGGTTGATAACCCGCCAATTATTCAGTCTATTGATCCACTTTTGTTAAATAGGTTCACAATCACTATTCCTTTCAGCTGAATTGGAATATTTTCAGCTTCCAGAATTCAGTTAACTTCTTGCAGCGACTCGGTATATTTTCTTAGACATCTGGTGCATTTAGATAGCCGGATATGTAGACAGTTGCAAATCCCTATAGCTGTGAAAGCCCCTAAAAATTAATGAAACCTTTTAAAGGAGAATTTCGACTTTTTATCGCTCGGTAAATTTTAATTCTGCCTATAAGTTTAGTTAACTAACAATTGAACAACACTGTTTTACCTAAACTAGTCTCCAACCCTCTGCTCTACTATTTGAACCAGTTCAGGTGTCCATAGCCTTTTCAAAGTCTTCTTACAAAGTGATCTCAGTTGCTTCTTGTTGTTACATTGTTTTGTATATTCCGCTTCCTTGGTCTTTTAATGGGGCAGCGTTTCTTTATATTGCTTGGGTTTACTTTTCTAATTTTCACCTTAGATTTCTTTTTTTGTTACTGTTCAGAGTTTTTACCTTTTACAACGCCGAGGACGCCTTTTACTTTGGTCTACGAAGTCTACTAAAAAAAAATAATAAAACAAAATAAATAAAATAAAATGTACTTGGCACCGAGGGTGCCAAATCTACTATACAAAAATGTACTGTGCCAATGTACAAAATGTACTGAGGGTTAAAAACAAGGGAAAATTCTTAATATATTGATTGAAAAGACTGGAACGGTCTTATTGTAAGTCAAATCTGTAAAATGAAACGTTTGGTGGACCTTATAAGTAAGGTTGGGGCTTTCAAACTCGCAGTAAACATCATAAGGGTGATTGATCTATTAAAAGGGTTGTTATTCAGAATTCGTTAACAGTGAGAAAATGTAAGAGTGTAAAAGAATTACGACGACTAAAAGAAGAACTAAGACTACATTAGAGAATAGAATTTAGAAAATTAGGTTGGAAAAGTCGATTGTACTGCATCAACCTGCCAATTTCTTTTTGTTAACTTTTTTTGGTTTGAACTAAGACTTGGGAGTGTATATTAGCTGTAAAATATATTTATCGCAACTGAGGAAATGTATATCTCAAATTCGAAAGAAATGAGAAGACTTTTTTTTTATAAATGCTTATTACAGATTATATAATAGACTTTTTTTTATTGTTAATGCATCTGTGGAGAACATTTTTGCCTACGTGCGAGTTTCCAAGTAATTCACATATGCTGCTTGTTAAATTACCTCCCCATCTCAAATCAATTCCAGCGTACATACCTGATCAAACCCACCAAAATTTATTTTTTATTTTGTTAAAAAAATGAACACTTTACTCGGTTATATTATGCCGAAAAAAACTTTCTTTGCTGGGTAGTTGGGTTAATTAAATTCCTCATTGGATTACATGTGATTTTTTTAGATATTGAATACTGCTTATTACAACAGGTGTGTAAGGGAGAGGTCTGTTTACTGAGTGTTCCCCCTTAAAATCACAGATTTCCCCTACATTTTCCTGTATTATTCATATAAATCGTAATATTTTATGTGTTGCAATTCTCTCCCTTTCCCAAAGAGCCCCCCCCCTAAAATGAATTATGTGTAATTACCAATGAAGATCTAAAGTCGACCCAGGGTTGCCACCAGACCGAAAAATTTCGTAACGTCCAACTCTTAAAAACGTAACTTTCATAGGAAAGTCTCTTTTCAAGGCAAGGTTGCCTGTATAATTTGAAAAATATATTTTTACGTAATCTCATTAAAAATCCTCCCTCCAACTTTTAAATGTGCCTAAAAAGTATAAAATAATAACAATTCATGCTTCTTTACCTTCAGGAAATTCCTAGTTATTCAACTGTAAGTGCTGCTTCCAGTTTACCTGCACACCAGAAAGACACCCCCCCCCTCCCGATGCGTGTATAAAACCCCAGGCTAATATTTTGCTTATCTTGTTGTTGTCGTTTTAATTGCCATTATTGGATTTTTAAACCAAAAGTTGATGAGTAATACGTAGAACATAAAAGGCAAATCAATAAACACAGGACATTTTAGAGTTTTGAAGAAAAGAAGAAAACCAACTGGATTTTTTTTTATTGTTAAATTTCAATAAAAACGATCTTAATAAATCCAGCTTCTTAAAAAGACCCAAAAAGTCATTTTAATCGCTCCCTTCCCGTCTAATATTTTAGATTGGTTTAGTTTTAGTCTCACCTCCTCTAGCTTCAAATTTGCATCGTTCCAACATGAAGCTTTAAGCAATTCCAAGTGACAGAGTTTTTGTTTTTATTTTGTCGAACAAAAAATATTTCAATCGTTGTCTTCAGTTCCTATACGAAACAACAGTTATTTTGCATAATATGCATTTTTCCGTTTGTAATTTGAATCGTAACTCCCAACCAAAAGAAAGTCAGAAATAAAAGAAGAGTTAACACAATTCAATCCCAAGAATGTTACCCTAAAGCTGTTTTGATGGGTCTCACAAGTCCAGGTGCGTACAAAGAATTTTTAGGGGAGGAGGTCAAACAATAAAAAAAATTTAACTCATTTTCAAAATGAACTAAAAAGTAGAGAATTATTTTTTTCTCAAGAATATATGAATATAAATGAACACGAGGGGCACAAAAAGCATTGGCTTTTACATATCATAAACACCAAATTTATCTAGGTTTTAAATGCATAAACGGAAAAAGTCGATGAGTTGAGGTAAACAAATAAAAAAGATAAAATTATACAAAAACGAATCGATTTTTTGCCCCGAATTTTCACTTATATTTAATATTTTAAATTTTTTAATTTTCCAATTTAAAAAAAATATAATGTCTCATCCAAGATTACAACGTAAGTTAACACAGCCTCGGGATGTGCTCTTACCGTTGTGATTAAATAAAAAAAGGGGCTGTCCCCTCCTCAACGCCTCGCTCTTTACGCTAAAGTTTTTCATTGTTTAAAAAGAAAAATAGAGTTGTGAGAAAGTCAAACTTTAGCCAAAATATTTGTAATATTAGGGGGTTCGCCCCCTAGTCAATTCCTTGCTCTTTAAGCGAAAGTTCGAATTTTGTTCCAATTCTTTAAAAATGACCGCTTAATCACAAAGGCCGTTAATTAGAATAAATAGCTCTTATGAAAGTACTAAAAAATCTTTGGCTTACAGAGCGAGGTATTGACTAGGGGTGAACCCAATCATATATGTAATATTTTCTGTTCGTTTAAAGTTTTGATGTTGCTGCTGTTGCAGTTGAAAAACTTGTTTTTTTATATTTAATTTCTGATCTTTTTTTAAATAATGCTGGGAATTCCGGCGTCCCCTTCATAGCAATGGCCCTTCCCCCATGAAAATTTCCTTCATGGAAAGATTTTCCCACATAGTCCCCGACCCGCCCCTTCCCCGCACTACCAGGAAAAATCTCCCCTGAAAACGTCTGTATACTTCCCAATAACCAATATTATATGTTAACATTGGGTAAAGTTCATAACTTTCAGCCCTCCCCCCGGGACCTTCGGGGGATTAAGTCACCTTAAAAGACATACTTATAACATTTTCGAACATGCTGAACAAAATGGCTATCTCAAAATTTTGATCAGGTGACTGTGGGAAAAAAATGAGCGTGGGAGGGGGCCTAGTTGCCCTCCATTTTTTTAAGTCACTTAAAAAGGGAATTAGAACTTTTAATTTACATTCCAATGAGCCCCCCCACGATATTCTAGGACCACTGTGTCGATACGATCGCCCCTGGAAAAAAAATAACAAATAAACACGCACCCGTGATCTTTCTTCTGGCAAAAAATGCAAAATTCCACATTTTTGTAGATAGGAGCTTGAAACCTCTACAGTGGGGTCTCTGATACGCGGAATATGATGGTGTGATTTTCATTAAGGTTCTATAACTTTTAGGGGGTCTTTCCCCCTTTTTTCGAAAATCAGCCAAATTTTCTCAGGCGCGTAACTTTTGATGGGTCGGATTAAACTTGATGAAACTTATATATTTGAAATCAGTATTAAAATATAATTCTTTTGATGTATCTATTTGTATCAAAATTCCGTTTTCTAGAGTTTCGGTTACCATTGAACCGGGTCGCTCCTTACTTGCAGTTCGTTACCACGAACTGTTTGATATACCGATAAAAGGGGGAAGTAACTGAACATTCGGAAGTGGTTGAAGAATATTTCATAAATAAAAAAAAAATTGTGTGACAAAGAAATAAAAGGAAGATGGAACAAAAAGATCAGCGAGTTAATAAAACTGAACTGGAAATGATTTAATTAAAAAAAATAAGAAGATAATATAAAACCTATAATTTAATAAAGAAATGCCGAGAAATTTACGTTTTCAGGGGGTTGGGGCCCCAATATAGCCTGCGTGGTCCCTATAAATCAGGTTTCAGTAAACTGTAAGCCTACCCTATACAGATACAAGACTGTTATCTTCTTCGTAAAAATGGGCATTAGTCTAGTTGTCGCTTTCCAAAGCCAAATATTTAGTGATTGTCTTCTTCTGAAGAAAACATGCTAAACACACAAGCAGTACCATTAAATTATTTATTTTATACTATTTCCAAATATCATGGCCTCTTTTCTGAAAATACACCCACCCCCCTGATGGTCCGAGATGTAGCCCTAGGAATATATTAAAAATAAATCAACCAATAAAATTTTTACTTTACTATATGAAAGAACACGAAAGAATGTAACAAGAAAGAATGTCATCACAAGATTCGACACAACGATGAAATGTATTTATACAGTTATGTATGGGACCGCAGATGGGGAGGGGGGGGGGTATAATGTCAAAAAAGTGACCA
>JAQQPU010000438.1:93826-114137 GCA_029168905.1 Artemia sp. Kazakhstan ARC1039 | reverse complement strand
AAAACTTTAGAAGCAAGGTCTTTAGACTTGAATGTTACAAGTACAGGAGAAATTGCATCCTGTTTACAATTACCTTTGCTTATATTTAATCTTTTATCTTCGATCACATCTTGATTTAATATTTCTAGCTCCATTTTGTTTGTCACTATATCAAAAACTACCCACTTCAAGTCACTATTGGAAGGCTGTTTAACCCCATTGAACATGAGACTTATTTAATCTCTTTTCTTGTTCATACTCATCAAGCTTTTTCTCTGCAACTGTAATCAGTTCTTCAATAAATGAGCATTGATTTTTTAAATGTTTTGAATCAATGGATAAAACAACATATTTCGGCTATAACTCAACAACTAGTGCTCTGTAGATTTCATTTGAAATCGACGAGCTTTGCGCTTTCATTGGATAAACTGTGTCCTTAGAAAATGCCTATTTGCCTCCAATAGTTGTCAATTTTTTATCCAAACTCTGATCTATTTTCTGAGCACGGTTTTCCGTGACACACTGAATTTCCTGTTCTGTCTCTGTAATCTTAGTAATAAGAGCGGTTGATCCCAAAAATTATGTAAATTCTTATTTTCAGACGCTT
This sequence comes from Artemia sp. Kazakhstan ARC1039, assembly GCA_029168905.1. Classification (NCBI taxonomy): domain Eukaryota; kingdom Metazoa; phylum Arthropoda; class Branchiopoda; order Anostraca; family Artemiidae; genus Artemia; species Artemia sp. Kazakhstan ARC1039. Next base: position 113,551 of record JAQQPU010000438.1, on the reverse strand, counting down.
GTTCATTAAGCTCGTCTTTGCAAATTTCTCTGTAAATGCCTGGTTTCAGGACAAGTTCTTCAAATGCTTCCTTTACACCATTTCTAGAGTTTTTCATAGTCTCAGCTTTATTGCATTCAAAATTTAAATTTTGAACTCGTTCACGAACTGGGTATCATGTGTACTGTAGCACAAAACTGGATACTTGTAATTTCTAGTTTTGTTTCATTTCCTTTCGGATCTATTACTTCAATAAAATGTACAGGCCATTCGCAGAAAAAAAAACTGCCAAAAAAACTGCCTGAATTCTCTTTAGGGGAATGGGGTCGGCTTGAATTTTTCGCTTCAAAACCTTTCTAGATTATTTTCATTTACTTAGCACCTACAAGCATGCTTATCAATATTTCAAAAAAAAAATATGGTTTTACCTTTTAATTTTTCTTTATGGTACATAAATTAGAAGCCTGACTTAGAATAGTATATTTTTTTTTTTTATTTGAGTAATTTACATTCGACCACACGGGGGCGTTCAACCTCGCCAAATAGTAAAATCTGCTAAGCAATAACTAAGGTCCAGTGACCAAAGCCATCTTGGAATAATCCAGTTGACATGCATAGTTATTTATATTTTCCAGGTGGTCAATTTGTCATTTATTTCAGGATTGTATATTTGGACGCTTGAAAATAGGCTGAGTAGATGAGCAAATTTCAAAAAGGTTGTCTACCGGACATAATTCAACTATGGTTGTGAAGTGACTGAAATCATCTTAGTTGACACATTTAGCTAGTTATTTTTGACGGTGATTAATTTATTATGTGCTTTCATCACAATATATTTGGACGTTTGATAATAGACTATATTAGTAAGTTCGAAAAGTTTGTCAACTGGAATTACTTTGGCTATATATGGTTGCGAGATGTAGAACGCTTTCTTTGGTTGCGGTAAAGACAAAAATTTGGCAAATATCCAACACCTAACTGTCTGGTTGAAAGTCTGAAGAGGTATCTCCTGGACGGGGCAAGGGTTTATGAAGTTCAAAAGCTCCTATTTTTGGGGGGTTTGACGGATGTGTAAAGTAAAATCATATTCCTTGTGAAACGGCCTAATACGGCGTTCAAAAGCTACTAAGTGACGTCAAAATTACGGCTTTTTTATTTAGATAGTTTCCTTTTTTTGCTGTTTCTATAGATACTATGGCGGAAAGTATCTTACAAAATGCATTTTAGAAGATCTAAAGCAGAACTGACCAACCATAAAAAAAATCTAAAAAATAAAAAGAATGGCAAAAAAGTAAAAGGGTCAAACAAACGGGTCTCTTCAAGCGCAAACAAGATTTTGCTGCACATTGATTTGAATTAGTCTCAAGGGAGAATTTCCCACCAAGGTAATATTTTCCTTTCCTTGTTCTTTTTTCTTTTTTAGGAATAAGTTCAATAAGCAAAACGAGCCTTTAGGCTGCCATTTTAATTTTTATGAATCAAAATAAATTTAAAAAGATAAAAATCTGGCCAACCAAGGGTCTAAACATTGGGTCTATTCTGCAGTAAATACGAAATAATTTTTTTCTGCTAGATATCAAATTAGATTGGTCTCAAGGGGCCCGTTCTATGAAGGCCGTCTATTTTCTTCTTTAATCATAGGTTCAACAAACAAATTTAGCCTTAAAGCTCTTAATCGTTGCTATTTCAATTTTGTTTTGTGCTTGCATCACAATGTAATTGAAAGCATGGCTGCAGCGGTAGCTACAACCTAGTAAAGAGTGAACCACAGCCCATAGCAACCAAAAGTTAAAAATCGCGTTTAGAAAAAAGTTACTTAGTGAAATAAATTTCCATCTGACCCTGATTCAGGTATGGTGACTATTGCTTCGGTTGGTCTTAAAAGTGAAAGTTTACTACGAAAAAAATATTTATGGTGATTTCGAAAAAAAGCCTGAAGCCCCTCAAAAATGGCGTCAGATCAAAATAAGAAGTACACCATTGAAATCAGCATTGTCGAAACCCTCATACAGGGAAATTAAAGTCCCACTCCTTGAACAACAAAGTAAATCGCTGTTTTGCATCGGTAGCACTGATCTGTCTTCCTTTTTTTCTAGCAAGGGTAGGGGGTGGCCAGAACATCATATAGAGACGTGTAATAGCACGTTCGAAAGGGAATTAAATTTGTAAGTGCACTTTTTAAGTGACCAAAAGGATTGGAGTGCAACTAGCCCCCCTCCCTGCAGGCCCCCTCATACCAAAGCTATCCAATCAAAATTTTGAGATAGCCACTTCGTTCAACATAGTTCAAAGGTTTAATACATATGGTTTTAGTGATGATATGACCCTCCATAGTCCCTGGGGAAAGGGTTATACGCTGTGTTGGTATCTGACGTATCGATATCACGCGTATCGGTATGGGCGTATTGTTATTGGGCGTTTTGGTATTGCCTGTAACTTAGACACATTTTTAGTAGCTCATATAAAAGATAACACTCATATATGCGCCCTTCCTTTCTATAAATTCCACCATCAGCAAATTTCAAATGGCATTAAAAAACGGCATTTTGGGTGCTTTGTCTCAAGTGGAAAAGCTGGGGCCCCTGGGCAACCAGAACCTTTTAGAGTGACGTTTAATGGCTCATTTGAAAGATATTGCTCATATCTACGTGATTTTATCAATTCTACCATTCGAAAGTGTGATATAGCACTAAAAATAGGGGCGTATTTTCGTCAAAACCCTAGGGAAGAGGGGAAAAGGTGGACCAAACTTTCGGAGATCAAGTGAAAATGTCAGTGAGAAATAAAAAAAAGCCTTATGGTACCATAAATGTATAGAATTACTAAAGAAAACTGGCCCGTTTCTCTGAATTATGCAGGCTTATCTTAGTTTTGAAAAGATTTTTGAAAAAGACTTAAGCTGAGGGACGGGAGGGGGCAAAGTGGGGTCCGGGGGGGGCAGTTTCCCCCTACCCTATAACCAATTACGCCTTGACAAACAACAACTCTTTTGGTGTCACTTCTTAAGTAGATAATGCAAATATTGCAAATATATAAATTAAATCTACAAACGAATTCATCGAAATCATTTTACATCGATTTTTTATATAATTATCGTAGCTTTTAGTTAGTATTGTGCCGTGTTTTGTTCGTTACTAGGTTTTCAGCTATATCCGATTAAACTAGCATAGGTCCCATTTATAATGAAGTGTATCGGTCCTTTATGTCACTCTGTTTTGATATTGTCTTAAAGTGTATCTTCTTTCACATATGCAAGCGTTGGTGGCTAAGTCAGTAGAGTGTAGGCCTTTTAATTCCGAGGCGTCGAGTTCGAACCTCATCCGGGTGAACTTTTTCTTTTAATTATAAATGGACGATGCTGGTTTCTAGGAAACTAATAAGGTTTTATTACAAACTTTTAGTCTCCTAGTAATATTCAGTTATTATAAGCTTTATTATTCGTTCTTTACTTTAACTAGCTGCGGAAAAAGAAAAACCAAAACATAATAATGAGGTGGTACTTGTTCATTATTCGGTACAGTTTTGAGAAATGAAGTTGCGCTTTTTACTGTGGCTACTGTAGAATGGTCAAGAGTCTTCGATGTTGAGTATAGCTTGTACATGAAAATGCAGTTTTTTCGTAAAAAGTGATATTAGTTGCCTTCCAATTTTTTGGTCACTTAAAAGGGGCACTATAACATTTAATTCCGGCCGAATGAGTCCTCTCGCGACATTCTAGGACCACTGGATGAATACGATCACCCCTGGGAAAATAAAAACAAATAAACACACATCCGTGATCTTTCTTCTGGCAAAAAATACAAAATTCCACATTTTTGCAGATTTCCACATCAGATTATTAGAGGCGTGGTTCTGTTAGTACAGCGTTGGACTTCTAATTGGAGTGTCTTGGGTTTGATTTCTATTTATTTTTTTCAATCACGGTTTTGTCCTCTTCTTTATGATAATTTTCAGATAATTTCACTGTTTTTATAAATGTGAAGCACTCATTTTTTAAAGCATGAGCAGTAAAAGGGGTAAAGGTGCGGGGGGAGTGACGTCAGACCTATAGTTTACAACCTAGACCTGCGCAATAGCCTTATGAGGATAACATAACCGGATTTTTAGAATGTTATTTGACAGTAATTCTTACATAACGGGGCTTAGAATGTGTAATGATAGAAATTCTATTCTAAATAAGAATTCCTTTAGATTCAAGTGTATAAGTGATTTGTACATCTGTGATAATGTAACAGTTCACTTTTAATTATTGAACAATAACTACTATGGAGAATCTCGACGATGTTTTTAACCAATTATAAACTGTAAGTTTATTTTATAAATAGACAATTAGGATATTTCGGTACTGGTGCATTATATGGAGACTTCTAAAATAGTTTAGAATATATAATATAAAATAGTTTATAATAAAATAGTTTAGAATATATAATAGTTTAGAAAAAAATTTGGGGTATTTATTTGAACATTGGGGGTGGGAGGTAAAGCATAGCATATATTAAATGTAACCCAGGTACTTTTTTCTTTGATCATATTAATTGAGCCTAGGCTAGCCTAGCTAACAATGAAAATGTTGTTTGATGCAAATTTTTAGCCTATATGCTGAGGGTGTGTTATCAAGCTTATCAAACAGTCTGTGGTAACGAACTGTAAGTAAGGAGCGACCCGGCTCAATAGTAACCGAAACTCTAAAAACCGGAATTTTGATACCCATAGATACATCAATAGAATCATATTTTTATGCTGATTTCAAATATATAAGTTTCATTAAGTTTAGTTTTACCCATCAAAAGTTACGCGCCTGAGAAAACACCCCCAAAAAGTCATAGAACTTTAAGGTTAAACTCCCTAAAACCATTGTAATGTTAATTTTCCTATGCTATGAAAAGAGATCTAGCTCTCTTACCCGGCATGTCAGCAAAACAAAATTTTCCAAAAGGGATCTTTGAAGAAGGATCTAAAATTTGGCCGTTTTGTTTTTTCTGATTTAATTCCCAGGAAATAGAAAAAAAATCTGAAGTGAAACTTGGTAGCTTTTTTTGAAAAAGGTCTGGAGCGTAAAAAAAGGAAAATTTGAAAAAGCTGAAAGTACCATAAATTTAAAAAAATCTTTTAAAATTAATTGGCCCATTTGAAACTTCTATTTTTTTAAATTTATTCCTCCACGATTGTTTTTACGTTTTCACAATTTAGACTCTTGTAGGGCTTGTATAAAAGCGACGAAGTCGAAATTGACTTCAAGTTGTAGCTCTTTTTTTATTTAGTACATTCCAAGCTTTTCAGCTTTTTATTCCGAGTCGTTAATTTTATATCTATTTATGAAACAAATTAAATTTTTACTTTATTTCTCCTGTTCTACGTAACCCCACTATACACCCCCTGGATGGTAACATACCCAAGACTAAGACGGGTCAGAAACATTTTAATTCGAGTTTGACTGCTGAGAGCAGTGCTTCCACTATGTCGGATTTTTCCGACATTGTCGGATTTTCGGCCCTCTTGTCGGACAAAAAAATATCGTGTCGGACTTCGGAATTTTGTCGGATTTTCAGTAAAAAACGGATATTTTTCGGATTTGTGTATTTTTCTAGATTACTGGAGTCTCCAACTCCAATAAAAAAGGATTTTCAAACTAGCAAAATTAGAAGGCCAATTCTGTTAGGGATTTTCGGAAAGTCATTAGCGTTAGTGGCGACAGTTTGACAAGGTACAATTTTGGAAAATTTGCACATGCTGTGCTTCAATCTGCTCTGATATTTCAGTTAATTTCGAGATCTGAGGAAAGTTAAGGTGAGACTTTTTTCCAATGCCAGTATAAGATTAGAAAGTCTATTGCCAACATAGTAGCCTACAGGAGAGCTAGGCCACCATGGTTTAGTGACACCATGTGCTTCACAAGTTCAGAATGTTTTAATATCTCAAAATGGCCTACTCAAAAGAAGAATGCAAGTTGGGTGTGGGTCTAGGTATGTAGATCGGTAAAAGACTGGTAATTATGGCACTCTTCTTAAAGTCAAGTTTAATTCTAACAGAGAAATTACCCAGAATTTGTCCAGAACTGATCTGCGATGCACACTTGAACCATCGTAGCTATCCTGAGCAGCACTATGGCCACTCAGGACAGAATAAATGGATTCTGCACCAAGCAGGATAGCCTACATGTAGCCTACATGTACCCTGCATGGGCTGCATGTGTCTGGAACCGGGGTATGGAAGGAGAAAAAAAGAGTTTCTCTGAGCAGTAGGCTATAGCTAACCAGTCAGGAACTCTACTATTTTGTGATCATCACCCAGCCCAGGCAACTTCCTCTAATGGAGAGAATCTGTCTCTTGTCAGTAATGCCCAAAGTGAAATTATTCCCAAGCACAGCTATTTTCCACTTAGGAGAAAAATTGGTAGATCTTCTCCTGAGTGGAAATTAGCTGTCTCGGGACTCTATCTCGTTTTGGGCATTCACTAAGTAGTAGCATATCCACTTATCAGGCAAAGTTGGCTCTATTGCGCGATAGTCTCAAAAGAGTAGAGTTCCTGACTGGCTATAACTAGGGTATCCTACAAGGAAGGTTTAAAAGGTCAAGAGGGTTTCAATTTCCTTTAAGGCTACTCTGACTATCGTACAGTAGATTTACACAGGCTTTTTCAGGTTGGTGTGGCCTGTGTCATAGATTAGTTTTGTTTTAATATATCAAAAAGTGTCATAGGCTATATAATTCACATTCGTTTTTTCTTTTCTTTTTTTTACTATTGAGATCAAGAAAGCTACAATTATTCAGTCAAACTGTATTGAAAACAGCAAACCTATCATCTACGAGATTAATTCAATATCATCTACACAATTATTCAATGTGCTTCACAGGTTCATCTTTTGCTAATATCTCTGTTAAAATGACATTCTGATTTAAGAAGAGCAGCTTTTAACAGTGAAGAGACAGTGAATTTCTTTCTTTTTGAAGTAAAGCATACTTTATAGATCCTTTGCTGTAATACACTTATTACATTTTACTTTTCAAGTCTGCTTGCAGGAAGTACCATCATGTCGGACAGCTCGTCATCTTCTGAAACTGACATTGAATATCTTAGTGGGGAAGAAAGGCGGAAAAGAAAGGGAGAAGAAAAAAATCCTTCCCAAGAAATAAGGCTCAGAGGAAAAAAGCCAAATTCAACTGGCTGAATGTCCCTGAATTTAAAGGGTGGCTTGTAAAGGACAAGTCTTCTGAGGAAAAGGCTTTCTGTTCGCACTGCAGTCAGTCCTTGTGTTGTGGTAAATCCGAACTCCGAAAACTTGCAAAGAGTGCGAAGCACAGTGAAAGTGTAAGGAAATTAGAGGCTTCAAGAAAGCTCACTACAAGGATTGATCATGTCCTTACCACAGACAAAAACGAAGAAGAAAGCCTAAAGGCCAAGTTGGCTGCTTTCATTGTCGAAAACAATCTGCCTTTATCATTTATAGAAACTCTTGTACCTTTTCTGAAAAGTTTGCCACACAAGGCTGTTGTTGAAAAAATTAGTCTGGGCAAGCGAAATGTGACAAATGTGATCAGACAGGCATTAGGACCGCACTACAATGAAGTTATGTGTGATCAGTTGAGATTGACGCCTTTTTCTATCATTATTGATGAAACAACTGATGTGGCAGTAAAAAAAACACCTTGCAATTGTAGTTTTGTTCTGCAATAAGGATTTCGAAGGAGAAGTCGACCTTCTAGATATGGTTGAGTTTTCTGACGGGAAGGGGGAAACTATTTTCAATCTGCTATGCAAAGTTCTTGAAGATAGAAAAATACCTACGGAGAACTGGGTTGGGTTCTGTGTAGACACTTGCAATACTATGTTTGGGTGTGAGAACTCCGTTGTCAGCAGAATCAAAGAAAAATTCCCATCTGTGATGTGTGTCAAGTGCAGCAGCCATTCCATTCATTTGGTGGCTTCTTATGCTTGCAAACAATTGTCAAAGCAACTGGAAGATCTATGTCGGACTGTATACAATCACTACAACATGAGTGCCAAAAGGCGCTCTGAGTTTGAACTACATCAGCTATTTACTGACACCCCAGTCCGGAATGTGCTTGCCCCAGGTCAGACAGGCTGGCTATCACTTCAGATGCGCGTTCAGCGACTATTGCAGAATTGGGATGCACTTTGTAGCTACTTTCAGTTAGTAGTAGCTGAAGATCCCGCTCACGCAAACGACAGGGCATGGCAAGCCCTAAAGAATCCACTGCTTCGGATTCAGCTTGAGTTCCAGCTCTATGTACTGGAGTTGTTTACAGATATTAATCTTCTTTTCCAAAGTGAAAAACCGTTGTACCATTAAATAAAATTAGAGGTGGAGATACTCTTGAGAAAACTGGCCATGAATTTCATGAAGACCAGCTACGTCAGATCAACCTCGCCTTTGAATACCTTGTGAATACCTTGCAGTGAATACCTTGCAAGGGAATACCTTGCAGTGGAAGATGTGTACTTGGGAGTTGCAGCTCACGAGTCTCTTCAGACCTTGCAATCAGACCCGAGTACAAAAGCAGATGAACGTGAAGTGAAAGTCATCTATGCATGTGCTCGGAAGTTGTATGTAGAGGCGGTGAAGCGAATCAAGCAGCGATTTTCATTTCAAGATGAACTGTTTACATTGTGCGAAATACTTGACCCTGTGAAAGCTTTGGATATTGGTGCTGTCACTCTTCTCCAAAAGATCCTTCAGCGGTATAAGGCACCATCGTGGGATGCACAAAAAATTATAGAAGAATGGCGGAGTCTACTGATCTTTGATCTTCCAGATGTGACAGACGTCTGGATTTCTGGCTCCATATGGCTTCTTTGAAGACGCCAAATGGTACGCAGAGATTCCCCAACATAGTGGGGGTTGTGCAGTATCTTTTGACCTTGCCGTTTTCGAACGCAGTTGTAGAGCGGTTCTTTTCTACGTTGAAAGACGTTAAAACAGATCATAGGAATTCGCTCAAAAGTGTGACCCTTACCTCTATCATGCAGGCCAAGTCTGACATGAAAAGAAAGAAATATGTATCTCGCGACTTAGAGGTCGATGCTCCCCTCTTAAAACGACTCAAGTGTGTTAGAGCAAACGCGACGACAGACGAGAGCGTTCAGTCTAGTGGAGCTGCAGCTGTAGTTTAAGTTAGGTGCAGATGAAAGACGTAAGAGGGTAAGGAGCATAAGTGAATGTTTAAGCTGTAAGTATCTCTCCTAAAAGAAAACAAAATCGAAAACCCTGTTTTGCATTACTTTTCCACTATTTTGGATGTCTCGTACACGGCGAAAATCTCCGGGCTGATCTTGAGAGCGGAAAAGAGATACATTTTCTTATGCTTCTACAATCAGGTTTACATCGCTCGTTTGGGCATAGTCCTACGGACTTGTGCAATCTACAAGGCAGAAGCTACAGCGTTTTTTTTTCTTCTTTTGAATATGCGAAACTATGACCAAAGACTGCCATACTTGTTTACATTAATAGTCTGATTTTTGATACCAGTTTTCCAATAAATGAATACTCATGAGCAGCTAAGCATTTTTGAAATCGTCACCGCGTTCGTCACCTTCCTAGAGAGCCTGTACTGGACTGGGCCATTAGGCCCATAAGGTATAACACTGTCTAGAACGTGGTCAAGATCGCCGCACAGCAGCCCAAGAAGAAGTAGAAGTTGCTCTCGGCCATTTGATCCGATGGAAAAAAGGCAAAGCAGAAGGTAAAATAGTATGGAAAACAAAATAAACAGGCTTTTTTACGCCCAGAAGAGGGATTTTGGTTCACAATTTCGGTTTTTCGTCTTCTTCTTCTTCTTCTAATTCACAGCAGGCGGGCTATTCAGTTGGTACTATTTAGCCCTTTTCATTTTGCTTCACTCTGTGGGCTACAGAGCTACTGGCTTGGTTGTCTCTTATTTATTAGATATTCTCATATATCTTTAAGTAGATCTTTTGACTCAAGGAGTTCAATTATAAGATGATAGATATCGATTTATGTGCTCTGTGTGCAGGTATAGTTAGCTAGGCTCTTGGCTGATAGTGAGATTTTGTGGTGTTTGAAGCATTTTAACAGTTTACAAAGCAAGGTATGTTGTGCAGACGTCAGCATATTACATTCAAATAGGCAATGGTCAATAGTTTCATCATTCATATTACAATGCCTGCAAAGAGGGGACAGGGGAATTGAACCACTTGAATTAGAAAACTTATATGAGAATGCAAGGAAATTTAGTCCATTTGTTCCAGAACGAATTCTATGATAAATTTTAGAAAGATACTTATTGGGAAAGGGGGAAAGGATAGGATTAATCTTATTAAAATTAATATCTGATAGCCTCCATCGGTAAATATCTCTAATTGGGATTGGTCTCCATCTTGGCTGGTCAATATTTATAGCATTTTTTGCTATTTCATCAACCTGATGATTACTACTTATGCCAGAGTGGCTAGGATGGAAAACAAAACAGCATGGAAAACAAAATAAACAGGCTTTTTTACGCCCAGAAGAGGGATTTTGGTTCACAATTTCGGTTTTTCGTCGAAATTCCGAATTTGTTGCAACTTCTTTTTCTTCTTGAAGCGGTTGACGGCGTTTTGAAAACATAGTGTCTTGGCTAATGGTCCACGGCGTCTGAACCGCAAATAGCTGCGTCGGCAGCGCAAGGAATTTCTAGTGCGGCTGCGTGCTAAAAGAAGGGCCAAAAGGATGAAAGCGGGAGTAGCGGGATCGGATCGGGGAACCTAAAGGCGACTCACTGCATCATTTTCAGCCTAACACAACAGCAAGCTGAAATTGCCAAAATCATTTGCAGAAGAAGACGTTTGAGAAACCATTTTGAGCGGTTCTGAAAGTCTATAATAGTGTAGAAAATGAGAAGCTTTATTCTTGTAGTCGGACTTTTGTCAGATTTTTCGGTTCGAGTTGGACATTTTTCGGATTTCGGACCACCACGGTGTCGGAAAAATAGTCGGATTTTCTGTGGTCGGGTGTCGGAATTTTCAGGATTTTCAAAAAGACGGAACAGAAATCTAGTAGGAACAAAGTGGAAGCACTGGCTGAGAGAATCGCATGAGAATGACTAGGAGAAAAAAGATCAACAAAGGATGGCTTAATCTAAAACATGTGCGGTAAGTAGATAAATTATACGTAATTTATTGTATAAAAAACGTAATTTATTGTATAAATTAAATATGCTCTGGGAGCATATTTAAAGTTGTAGTTTTCACTATTTTGCTAATGAAGCATTCTATTTTCATCATGTTTTTTTTTCATTAGGTTAGTGTTAGGTTAAAATAGGTTTGTTTAGGTTATGCATTTAATATAGGCTATGCTTTACCCCCACCCCCACCCTAATGTCCAAATATATAGCCCAAATTTGTTTCTAAACTATTATATTTTCATCATAATTTTGTTTTATTTCATTAGCATTCACAAAACTTCACTTCTCGAGTGTGTTTTATATAATAGACAAGTACTAAAAATGGTGTTATTTGTCTTACTTTTTCATTGTCAAATCAATTTTAAATGTTGAGGTGTTCTAGGGACATTTTTCGGAGAAATTTTCACCTGGGTTGGAACTGTCTGGAATATTTTCCATTGGAGGGGGGAAAATCCGTGAGAAAAATTCTTCATGGTGAAATTATCCATGGAAGCATTTTTCAACTGGAAAGGGAGGATTCTTTTTTGGTTAGATTAAGAATTTTGTATAGTATTTGATCATTAGCGGCCTTAGACCTCATAATCTGGGAGGGGGGGCAAGGTATGCCACAGGAGTATACAAATATAAAATACAAGCGCTGCCCCCTCCCTGCCCCAACCTATAACCACCAATGTATTGGATTAAGCTAATGAGGATACCCATTGATTAAATTTTAAAAAAATCTTAGGGGAGAAGATAGGAGTAAGGAGTACTCATTTTGCGATGACCAGCCTGTAATGGAAGGAACTAACCAAAACCTGATTCAAGGTTAAATTAGGCTTATATGGGTGGTATGCAACGTGTAATGTATGGGTAGCAATGTATATAAATTACGAAACGACACAATCATTCTCCTAAACATAATCATACTTGAAACGGTTGAAGAGGGTAAACAGTAACCGAGGAGAGTGGGGGGGGGATAATGGACCTGAAAAACAGAGCGACTCGGCCCAATAGTAATCGAAGCTCTAAAAAGCAGATTTTTTATAAAAATAGAACCATAAAAAAAGTCAATTTTTATGCTTATTCCATATATATAATACTCGTTAAGTTTAATATTATTTGTTTTTCCACTTTTTCCTCAATCTTTTTTTGGTTTTTATCCTAAGGGTTAAGTGCCATTTTTATTGAGGACTCACCTACCAGGTGACAGGAGGACCAGCAGTCCAGTCTGCCTCTGGACAAGAGTGAACTATATTTACAATTCAGCTGGCCTAGATAAACAAAATGAATACTTTCATTTCTTTTCAAGAGGAAAATGGTTATCTTCTAGTTATTTTTCTTATTTTTGCCTCTGATAGGTTTTGTTTTCGAAGTGATTGCAAATGTGCTCTACTTTACTACTGTGTTATGTTAGAGACTTTTTTTTATTTTTTAATCAGAATTCATCTTCAGAGTGCCTGATCCCAGTCAGAAAAGTAACAAATGACGTATGGTGTTATCCCTGATATAAACAAATAAAATTTGACAAGAACGCAATTGACAACCCTGATTTGAAACAACAGGAGCCAACTAGATTCACTCAAGAACTCAGTTAATTTTTCAGCCCCCCTTTCCCTCTTTTACACATAAATGATTATTGATAATTACACTATTCTAAATACATTTTGCACGCCAAAAAGCTTAGCTAGAGTGGTACTCCTTTAAATATGGTTTTCGGAAAAACATAGCATAATTAATTTCTTTTAAAATTGCTTGTTCTCTCACTGCCTGCTTCGATTACTAACTTACTTTTCGTATTTCAGGTCCTTCCTTCCAAGGGAAACTTCTATTGCTAATGAGTCTACAGATGATACGAGGGATTCGGTATCAGATGCAGGACCAGCTCTCATTGAGAAACAGAAGAAAATTCCCGAGGGTGTTGATTTAGGGAACATTCCGAATCTCATCTGCATAGTGAACCTTCCATTTTTCGTCCAAGAGCTCGCAGAATTTTTACTGCACAAATTTCAATGTAGAGAAGAAAGCCCCGATATCCGCATCGTTCGTGTATATAATGTTGGCTTAAAAATCACACTAGTGACAGAATGTACTGCCTGTAAGTGGAAAAAACTAGTGAAAAATGAACCTGACCCACCCGTGATAAAGATCAAAGATTATTTAACATCTTTTCCGAAGAAAATCCGAAAGAATCAATTGAACGTTACACAAATGTGCATGGAGACCTCAATTTGAAGGCTACGTGGGGTGTCATGGGCTCAGGAGGAGGCTACGCAACACTTTGTGAGATTCTAGGTGTACTAGGTGTGCAAGGCATGTCACAAAATTTATTTTTGAAAACTCAACTTTCTGTAGGGAAAGTATGGATGGATACTTTGACAGATGTTTTACGGGAGAATGGAAAAGAATCCCTACAGCGTGCAATTCACGAAGATCGATATGTTGATGATACATACTGGATCAAAGTGGTTTGTGATGGTGGGTGGAACAAACGGGGTAAGGGGCATGATTATACAGCTATGGGTTGTGTGGCTGTAATCATTGACGCTTACACAAAAAAATTGCTGTACGTGGGCATAAAAAATAAATATTGCTATGTTTGTTTTCGGCGAAAAAAGAGGTAAAAACTCCTCTGCAACATTTGTGTTTTATGAATTATGATGGCCCGTCAAAGAGTATGGAGACGGATATTCTCATTGAAGGTTTTAGAGCGAGCGATGAAATGCATGGACTGCAGTACCGTCGTTTTATTGGAGATGGAGACTCGAGTGTTTTATACAAATTGAAACAGAACATCTCATACGGTTCTCTAATTGAAAAAGAAGAGTGTGCAAACCATGTTACGAAAAACTGCACTTCGTATCTATATAACCTAGTGAAAATGAAGAAAGGTGCACATGCAAAATTTCTAAAAAGAGAGATTATACAAAGACTTACAAAATACCTTCGTGGGGCAAAAAAAAATGCAGAAGAGGAGTGTACAGCCGATAATTTAAAAAGTTTGCTCAACAAAGGCCCCGATCATGTCTTTGGAAATCATGTAAAGTGCAATGATACTTGCCCTCAAAAAAGTCAACTACCCAATAGCTTTATAGAGGATCGTTGGTACAACTTGCCGGCACAGGTTCTCCAGGATGCGAGAGATGGGGTTGAGAACGTGTGCAAGAAAGCAGATTTCCTCCTTACCGATGTAACAACGAACCTTGCCGAAAATTACATGTCAGTAGCTGCCAAGTTTTGCGGAGGCAAGCAAATTAGTAGGTCAAAGCGAGGGTCATATCATGCCCGGATTGGTGGTGCAAGCTTGTCCTACGCACTTGGTCCAAAGTGGCATGCTTATACATGGAAAAAAACATTTAATCACAGTCCAACAAATATAATGAAGAAATTATGTAGTAAAACCGCAAACCACCGAGCTAAATCCAAGCGAAATCTGATACGGTACTATAGTAATAATGGAGGTAGATTCCAGGCCAAAATAAAATGCAATCAACAACTCTCTTTGGGTAACTCTGACTAGGGACCGAGCTGCAATAGGCCTGATATGAAAGAAGAGGAGCTAAAAATAGCTATGGTTACATTTGAGGAGTCCTATCTAAAGAGTAGTGACACCGCTTTGAAAGAACTTTACGAGAGAACCAAAGGCCAATCTTCCAATGAAAACTGGATATATGAAAGAAGTAATAGAATAACCAGCACGTACTTTCACAGAATAGCTACACGCAAAAAATCCCAACTGCTATATGTTACCGCTCAACTGCTATGCTGAAAGGTAGTCGGTTAGAACCTGTTGCTTTAAGAGCATATGAAGAAAAAATTGGCACGGAAATTACGAAAGGTGAGGATATTGGTCTTTTGGTTCACTCGACACACCAGTTTCTTGGTACTTCATTAGACGGGATTTTGCCAGATGGGACACCAATAGAGGTTAAGACTGTCCACAATATTCCAGAAAACAAAACTATAATTGATGCAGCTCGTACGAAAGGCCTTGTCAAAGACTTCTTTCTGCAGAGTATCGGCTTAGATATTAAGCTCAAAGCCACTCACAAGTATTATAGCCAAATTCAAGGACAGCTTGAAATTTCAAATCAAGAAAAAGGTTGCCTACTTGTCTATAATAACGAGAAGGATTGGGAAGTCCTTACAATTGAACGCAATAGAGAGCATTGGGCCCGAGTATTCCCGAACCTTTTAAGCTTCTGGAAGGAAAGTCTTTTACCAGAAATAGTTGGTTCGCGCCTTCTCAGGAATCTAGAGCCCAGAGAACCAATATCTATTGGAACAGCTATGAAAACGTTGGGCTATAATAGCGGTAAGAGGCAGATTTTGAACCCAAATAACACAAACCACAAAAAACAGAGGAAAGAAGAATTAGCAGCTGAAGAATTTTTGCCAATCATTTGGTCTGACTCTACACCTGAGCCGTAGTTTTTGCTTGTATTTCTATATTTATTTTTATTACAATTTAATGGGCGACGAATATATAAATCATTTATCAGTTTATTTAATATGGTTTTGAGTCAAATTTGATGAAAAGAAAAAAATCTTTGATAAAAGTTCAAGGCTTATCAGATTAATGATTCTTGGTTGATTTGTTATGGTAAATGCATACCCAAAGGACGCTCTGGCTTTAGATGGGTTAAGAAGACAGGCGGTCAAGGTCCTTTTTGTGATAAGACCTGACTTTTCATTTTAATGCTTGGACCTTATGGGTTCCTTTTTTTATGTTTCATTTATTTGATCATATCAATTTATGTTCATATTAAGTTTGACTTTTTATATGACTTTATTTCGGGTCATTTCAGGTTATATTATGGCTCTCGACTTTTTGTTGAATAGCTTATTGGAAAATGTGTTGTTTTTTTAGTCGCATTTATTAAAAGAGTTTCATTGAAGGTTAATCGTCGAAGTGCTTGTAGAGTTTTCCACTGCTGGATTGTCATTTTTTTTTACCAAAAATATTTGAATGCAACAAAGATTTTCAAAATTAAAAAATTTAAACATTTTGTCAAAATTTTTGATCATCCGTAGTTTTGTGCAATACCTTTTTACTAATATTTTTTGCACGGGGAGGATGGGGAGGCTTTTAATTATACGGATTGAATATTATATTTTCAGTCTGGCACTGAGGCTGTTTCGACCCTTGGCTAGTAGAAGGCAGAAAAAGGCAGGCGGTCAATGTCTTATTTGTGATAAGACCTGACTTTCATTTTAATGCTTGGACCTTATGGGTTCCGTCTATTCATACAAAGTAGCATCTCTTATATTCATTTTTGATTTAATTATTCATTTAATTGATATTTGTTTTATATTTCATTTATTCGATCATAGGAATTTGTGTTCATATTAAGTTTGACTTTTTATACGAATTTATTTCGGGTCATTTCAGGATATATTATGGCTTTTTACTTTTCGCTGAAAAGCTTTTTGGAAAATGTGTTTTTTCCAAGTTTTGATATAATTATTAATTTTAGTTGATATTCGTTTTATGTTCCATTTATTGTATAATAGCAATTTGTGTTAATATTAAGTTTGACTTTTTATATAATTTTATATCGGGTCGTTTCAGGTTATAGTATGGCCCTTTGATTTTCGTTGAAAATTTATTGGAACAGGTTTTTTTTGTTACTTAGCCTAGTATTCGCATTAATTGAAAGAGTTTCATTGAGGGTGAATTGTCGAAGTGTTGGTAGAGTTTTCCACTGCTGGGTTTGTCAGTAGTTTTTTGTTTTTTTTAATCGAAATTTAATGGAATGCAACATAGCTTTATAAAATTATAAAAGTTTAAACATTATTTCAAAATTTTCTATCATCCGTCGTTTTGTGTAATACCTGTTCACTAATATTTTTTGCATGGGGTGGATGAGGAGGAGGATTTATAATTATATGGATTGAGTATTATAATTTTCAGTCTAGCACTGAGGCCGTTTCGACCCTTAGCTAGTAGAAGCCCTTGAATATACTTTTATCTTTTTCTACTATTTATCAAAAGAATTTTTTCATGTACTGTTTTGTCAGAACTATTAGTTTTTTGTTTTTTTTAATAGATGCATGACAATGGGATTTATAAAAAATTCTGTTTTGTTGTATTTAGATAAAATAAAGATTTCGAAATTCGCAAAAAATTCAAACTATTGTTTATTGACTTATTTTTCTATTGAGGTTCCCATGTTATCATTTACGTTCACTTGTTTTGTAGTTTTCAAACGAATTAGCTAGGAAGAATGTTAAACTTTGTCTTACTATGAATGGATATAGCCGAATTCTTTCTTCTAAAATTCGTTATTTTTATTTAATTTTGTCTTGACCCGGTCTTATTGACTGTTTGATCAATATCAATTAAGTTGACAGAAGAAAAATAATGTCTGTCCCATTTTGGGGTTTGGCAAATCAATACACAACAACTGTTTTTTTCAAAAATTAATTTAAAAAACTTTTTCCACGAAATAAGTTTTTTCAAAAAAAATTAATCCATTAAACCAAAAATGAACAAAAATAGAGTCAAATAATCTACGAAGCATACAACTACCACAGATCAGCATAAATAAACAAATGAAACCCAAAACAAACATAAATTAAAATAAATAACAGAGTCAAACTCAAAACGAGCAGAAATTAATGTGAGTAGGGATCTAAACCCCTATGCTTTCCAAAAGCCAGAATATAAATTTTACTTTACTGAAAAAATTCAAATGAATTTACTGAAAAAAATGTGCATTGTCAGTTTAATATACATATGCTCATATTTTCCTTAAATTCTTAATTAATTTTGATTTCTTAAAGTTATAAAAATGAAAACATTTAAAAGATTTTTTTTCAGTTAAGTACTGAATTTCTGAATATTCTGGCTTTTAGAAAGCATAGGGGTTTTGATTTATCTCCCTTCGTCCCTTTCTCATGCTCTGTAAGTTTCAAGCCAAAAAGAGAAGAATTTAAGGTTTTTAGAAATTCGCGTGTCCCCACTTTATGTAACCGATTTTTATTAATACTTTCTTTATCTTTATATAGGCTACTGATTATAGGGGGCCTCCATTGGTCCTGTCTATATACCCTGTAAGTTTAAGGCAACTGGGAAAGGTTATTTGGGTAGTTTTAGGCGCTTAATATTGATACAACCAAACTTCTAAAAGGTTATGTCTTTATTAGGGTCTAGTTGACCCTGTTTCACAAACACTGTAAGTTTCCAGACTATTTGAGACTGAACAAATTTTGGGGTTCATGAATTGACACAGCCAAAAATTAGTCTCAAACTGTGTAAGAGTAATAATCTTATTTTTTATGTCTTTCTTTTTTTACTTTCCAGAATTGTTTTTATTTTCGTAAAGACGATTCAGTTAAGTTTAGTCAATTTTTTATTCCCAGGCTCTTTACAAAAACTGTACGGATGCAAGTGATCTCGGGACCTGGAAGCTGAAATCCTAATCGACCCGAGGCCTGATATCCTTTTTTTTCGGAAATTTCTGCATTTTTCTTATTCAAATTATTATATTTTTGTATTTTATTTTAGAGCCTTCCCCGAGAAATATTCATCCACACATCCTTCTCACTAAAAAAGTTAAATCACCAACCTGATTTGACTAAATCTACATATGATGGTGGGGGTGCATAATAGAATTTAGAAATTAGCCGAACAAGTATGGTTTGCTTATTGATTGATTCTGCATACATGACAATGATATTGAACCAACGGGATAAAAATTATATTGGGTCAAGAGATTTGAGTGGATTATAATTCAGAAACATTTAAATGGAACTTCAATTTCAAATATAAAGTGAACAAGAGGTTTCCGCACCCTTGTGATTTATAAACTTGATAACTGAATGACGACCATATTTTCATTGGCAGTCTGTTGCTATTATCTGGTTTTCAATGACTGTCCTAGAATTTACCATTGCTTTGATCTGCTTTCTGGAATTATTGCTTCCTGGACTAGACATTATGCTAGCAAAAACATGGGACCCATAGAAGTAGAGATGGATCAGAAGGCGCCACGCGACACCCCTGCTGCCACCTACAACTTTTTTTAACACCATATATGGGCATAGAGCCACGTGGTTTATGGACTTTCTCAGTGAGAATGAAAAAACAGGAATTTTCTCACTTGAAAAACCAGGAATTTTGTCTGTTTTATGGACTTTGTCAGTGAGAATGAAAAAACAGAAAGTTTGTCACATTTATGTCTGTTTTCATGGATGGTTATGTGTGTTGATTATTTGATGGTTTTATGGATTTTGTCAGTGAGAATGGAAAAACAGGAACTTTGACACTTCCTTCTTGTTGTTGTTCAAGCCAGATGTTACGAGTTTCCAGGAAACAGTATTTGTTATTGTTGTTTCCAAGCCAAATGTTACGAGTTCCCGGGAAACAGTTAATTAATGTCTGACAGATGACGTCAAGTTAATTAATGTCTTTGCATTTCCAAAGAGAATTGTCTAGGAGAAACAGTTAGATCACACATGATGTCATGATTGATTGATTGACACGAAAGGGGAATTAATTTGTTGTTCTAAAGAGAATTGATTCACGAAAGGGAAATTAATTTGTTGTTTCTAACAAGAGAATCGTTTCCGAGCAGACGTTTTGATCTTAGCGCGCGAAAAGGTTTCCAAATAATTTGAAAT
>JAQQPU010000438.1:35111-60302 GCA_029168905.1 Artemia sp. Kazakhstan ARC1039 | reverse complement strand
GGGGGGGGGCAAAAGTTTGGGAGAAGGGGGGCCCTTCTGTGTCTCAAGCGCACAAAAACAAGTGTAAAAGAAATGGGGGAGGGGGGCAAAAAGTTGGGTGGAGGGGGGCCCTTCTGTGTCTCAAGGGCGCAAAAAAGTATTATAAAAAAATGGGGAGGGGGCAAAAAAGTTGGGGGGAGGGTTCTTCTGTGCCTCAAGTGGGCAAAAAGAAGTATTATAAAAATAATGGGGGGGGGGGGGGGAGGGAGCAGGGCCCTTCTGTGACTCAAGTGCGCAAAAAAAGGATTAAAAAAATGGTGGGGGGCAAAAACGTTGTGGGGGGGGAGGGGGGCCAGGCCTGCTTGTATGGTGAACAATAAAAGTCCTTACATCCATAAACATAAAACATACATACAAAAAAACATCGAATAAAAACTAGAATGATAGCCCGCTTGCATGGTGAACAATAAAAATCCTTACATACATAAACATAAAACATCCATATAAAAAAATCAAATAAAACATGGAATGAAAGCCCGCTTGTATGTTGAACAATAAAAATCCTTACATCCATAAACATAAACATCCATACAGAAAAACATCAAATAAAATATGGAATGATAGCCCGCTTGTAGGGTGAACAATAAAAATCCTTACATCCATAAACATAAAACATCCATACAAAAAAACATCAAATAAAACATGGAATGATAGCCCGCTTGTATGGTGAACAATAAAAATCCTTACATCCATATCAGAACTATGAAAGAACATCAAATCATATAGCCATCAACAAACAATATAACCATCAAACCATATAACCATCAACAAACAGAACCATGAAACAACATCAAATCATCAAACAATATAACCAAAAAACCATATAACCATCAACAAACAGAACAGAACCATGAAACCATCAAACCATATAATCATCAACCATGAATAAATTATGTGTAATCAGCGCTGGCACTGTTATCCCTACTGAAAATACAGCATTTCTTTGAGTGCATGTTAAATTTCCAATCCCCCCACCCTCCATGGTAAATTTTTTTTAAGAAATCCATCTTAACATTTAAACTGTAGAACACATTACTCCATGCAATTCACGCCATGGTACCGTTATACTACCCTCACACCCCCTAACAATCATTCCTAAGACATTTCTCGGAAATTTCTTGTTAAAAATTATGCCTCGATTCAGTGAATTCAAGTTTTTCGAACCCATCCCTACGTGATAAACCATGTCAGTTCACACCACCGTGGCTATGCAAACCTCCCCATCCGTCATCCAAGTGGCATCACCCCTCATCCCCTCCTAGGACATTTTCTAACGTTTCACTCTGAAAATAAGCTAGTGAATCTAAATTAAACAGTATATTTTTGAACAGCGAGAAGTCGCCATTTCTTTGCTAGAGCGTAATACTCCAGCCAATTCACGCCACAGTACCTCACTACTATTGCTCTGGGGCACCCTCTGACGTCACATCACGATTCCTAAGACATTTGTCAGAAAATTTCTTGTTAAAATTTATGTTTACACCCATTGATTCTTGTTTTTCGCCAGCCAAGCCATTCATGTTGCTCCACTAAACACATCACACCACCATGGCAACACGCGTCCGACCCACTGCGGGAAATTTTTGACTATGGATATACAAGCAATCCAGGATTTAAGCAATTATCTTCCATATTTTAATATTTACTTCATATATTTAATATTTTCTAGGGCTTATGGCCCCAAGCTTTGAGAATTTTAATATATGATTTTCTATATTTATTATTTTTACATATTTTTCACTATTTTTGTGGGGTTTAATAGATCCAGGGCATGACAAAATCAGCTTCGACTGAGATGTATGACTTAGGCTATTTTTATAGTGTTGTGTCGTGGTTTTTCGTATTAGTGTTACCTCCATTGATTTTTCAAAGTGCATTTGGAAGCTTACGCGTTTAAATCCTATGACTCAGGATGTATTTATAGTATGTGTCGTGCTATACCTTGTAAATGTTGCCTCTCTTGATGTTTCAAAGTGCATTTTTTTTTCATAGGAACCATATGACTCAAGATATTTTTAAAGTGTTGTGTCATTGTTTATCATGTCAGTGTTACCTCTGTTAATGTTTCAAATTGCATTTTGGAAATTTTCTCGTTTGAAACATATGGTTCAAGATATTTTTGTAGTTATGTTTGATGCTTTATCTTGACTGTTTTACATCTCTTGATGTTTCAATGTTCATTTTGGAAGTTTCTCGTTTGATACGTATGACTCAAGATGTTTTTGTAGTGTAGTGCCAGGGATGTTTTGTCACTTTTACCTCAGTTGATGTTTCAAAGTTCAGTTTGGAATTTTTTCGTTTGAAACGTATCACTCAAGATTTTTTTTTCTAGTGTTGTGTCAAGGTTTCACTTGTCATTGTTACCTTAGTTGATGTTTCAAAGTGCATCCTGAAATTTTTTCGTTTGAAACGTATGACTCTGAATGTTTTTAAATTGTTTTTTCTCGGTTTATCTTGTCAGCGCTACCTCTATTGATGTTTCAAAGGGTATTTTGGAAGTTTTTCGTTTGATACGTATGACTTAAGTTGTTTTTGTAGTTTAGTGTCAGGGTTTATCTTGTCGCTGTGGCCAATCAGAAGAGCTATCGCTTATCATTAAAAGACGTCGCCTGAAACTCCTCGGCCACACATTGCGCCGTCCCGAAGGCACGATATGTCGAGACGTCCTTGTCTGCGAACCAGCCCCCTCCTGGAAACGTAAACCAGGAGGACAAAAGAAGAACCTGTGGCAAACATTCAAGGAGGACCTGGAACCGTGGGGAGGATTCAGGAGACACGGTCGGAGATGGGACAAATACTGGCTGAACATTGCCGGAGAAGCTGCAGCCGACAGGTCCAAGTGGTCGTCGGAAGTCATCCCAAGATCCTTTGGTGCCGGGCAGGACAGTTCATCGTCTGGTTCCCGCCGAAAGTAAAAAAAAGTAAAGTAAAGTAAGTTTATCTTGTCACTGTTACCTCAGTTGATGTTTCAAAGTTTATTTTGGAATTTTTTCGTTTGAAACGTGTCACTCAAGATGTTTTCATAGTGTTGTGTCGGGGTTTGACTTGTCAGTGTTACCTTATTTGATATTTCAAAGTGCATCTTGGAATCCTTTTATTGTTTGAAATGTATGACTCAGAATGTTTTTATACCGTTGTGTCGTGGTTTATCTTGTCTATGTTACCTCTATTGATGTTTCAAAGTGTATTTTGGAAGTTTCTCATATGAAACGTGCGACTCAAGATGTCTTTGCAGTGTTGTAGCTTATCTTGCCTATGTCAGCTCAGTTGATGTTTCAAAGTGCATTTTGGAAGTTTTTCCTTTGAAACATATGACTTGGCTTATTTTTGTAGTGTTGTGTAGTGGTTTATCTTGTCAGTCTTGCCTATATTAATGTTTCAAACTGTATCTTGGAGGGTTCCTCGTTTGAAACATATGACTCAAGATATTTTTTGGTAGTGATGTGTAACGCTTTATTTAGTCTAATTTACCTCAGTTGATGGTTCAAAGTTCATTTTGGAAAGTTTCTCGTTTGGAAAATATGACTCAGGTTATTTTTTAACTGTTGTGTCAGGGTTTGTCTTGACACTGTTACCTCACTTGATGTCTCGAAGTGCATCTGGAAGTTTCTCGTTTGAAACGAATGACTTGGGATATTTTTGTTGTGATGTGTCGTGACTTGTCTTTTGTACCTCTTTTCATGCTATCAAGGTGCGTTGAGGAAGTCTTTACGTTTGGCTTGTATTACTCGGGATGTATTTATAGTGTTTTGTCGTGGTCTATATTGTCAGTATTACCTCAATTGATGCTTCAAAGTTCATTTTGGAGGTTTTTTTCGTTTGAAACTCATGACTCAAGATAGTTTTTGTACTGTTTTGGTTTGTCTTGTCACTGTTACCTCACTTGATGTTTAAAAGTGCTATTTTAGAAATTGTTTGTTTGAAAAACTTGACTCAAGATATGTTTTCTAGCGTTGTATCGTTGTTTATCTTATCAGTGTAACAAACATTTACTTAATAGCATCAAATTTTTCTTGGAAGTAACAGATTTTTTCTTAATAGTAACAATCATTGCTAATAGCAGCAGCTTTTCCGTCAAAGATAAAAAAAATTTCTTAGAAGTAACTATTTTCTGCTTACGCTAACAAGTTTTCTGCTAGAACTAGGAAGTTTTTCTTAGCACTAACAATTTTCTTTTCGAAGAAACAACTTTTTCCTTAATACTAAAAAAGTTTTACTTAATACTATCAAATTTCTGTGAAAAGTAACCACTTTTTCTTGATAGTAACAAATTATTTTCTAATAGCAGCAAGTTTTCTGTCAAATATAACAAATTTCTCTTAAAAGTAACAATTTTCAGCTAATGCTACCAAGTTTTCTGTTATAAGTGTTATTTTTATTCTTAACGCTATCGAATTTTCTCTTCTAAGTAACAATTTTGTTTTTAATGCGAACAAACTTTTACTTATTACCATCAAATTTCTCATGGAGGTAACAGGTTTTTTCTTAATAGTAACAAGTTTTTCTACCCAGTAGCAAATTTTTCCGTCATAGAAAACTAATTTCTCTAAGAACTAACAATTTTCTGCCTATGCTAACAAGTTTTTCTGTTAGAAGAAATAGGTTTTCTCTGAACGCTGACAAATTTTCGCTTTGAAGCAATAACTTTTTTCCTTAATAGTAACAAACTATGCTAACAAGTTTTTCTGTTAGAAGAAATAAGTTTTCTCTTAACGCTAACGAATTTTCTCTTCGAAGTAACAATTTTATTTTTAATACGAACAAACTTTTACTTAGTACCATCAAATTTCTCATGGAGGTAACAGGTTTTTTCTTAATAGTAACAAGTCTTTTCTACTAGTAGCAAGTTTTCCGTCAAAGATAACAATTTATTTTTGAAGTAACAAGTCTTCTGGTAGAATTAGCAACTTTTTCTTAAGATTAACAAATTATCTCTTCGAAGTAAAAACTTTTGTTCTTAATACTAACAAATTTTTACTTAATACGATCATATTTCTCATGGAAGTAAGGACTTTTTCTTAATAGAAACAAATTTTTTCTAATAGCGCCACGTTTTCCGTCAAAGATAAAAAATTTCTCTTAGAATTAACAGTTTTCTGTTAATGCTACCGAGTTTTCTGCTGGAGGTATCAAGATTTTCTTAACACTGAAAAATTTTCTCACCGAAGTAACAACTTTTCCTTTAATACTAACAATCTTTTACTTAATATTATAAAATTTATCTCGAAGGTATCGGCCTTTTCTTAATAGTAACAATATTTTTCTAATAGCAGCAATTTTTCCGTCAAAGATAACAAATTTCTCTTAGAAGTAAGAATTTTCTGTCTATGCTCACCAGATTTCTGATAGAAGGAAGTTGACAAAAACTTGCTTCTTCTAACAGAAAACGTGTTAGCATATCAAATCAAATGAAAAACTTCCAAAATGAACTTCGAAACATCAAGAGAAGTAGTACAGTCAAGATGATGCACGCCACAAAACTAAAAAAAATATCTTTAATCAAATGTTTCAAACGAAAAAACTTTCAAAATGCAATTTTAAACATCAACAAAGGTAACACTGACATGATAAACCATGACACAGTACTATAAAAATATTTTGAGTAATACCTTTCCTATGAAAAATAGTTTACACTTTGAAACATCAAGAGAGATAACATTGCGCGACACAACACGATAAATACATCCTGAGTCGTACGATTCAAACGAGAAAGCTTCTAAATACACTTTGAAAGATCAATGCAGGTAACACTGATATGAATAACCACGACAAAATACTATAAAAATGGCCTCTATAAGTTCATACGTTTCACTCGATGCTCAATTTGTACATTCCCTGGATCTATTAAACCCCAGAGAAATATTAAAAAATATGTAAAAACTATAAGATGTGGAAAATAGTATCGTACAAGTCTCTATCCTTAGGGCCATAAGCCCTAGAAAAGATTAAATATATGAAGTAAATGTCAAAATATTGAAGATAATTGCTTAAATCCTTAAATACATGTATATCCATAGTCACAACTTTCCCGCAGTGGGCCAGGCATGTAATGCCATGGTGGTGTGATGTTTTTTGTGGAGCATCATGAATGGCATGGCTTCCGAAAAACAAAAATCAATGGGATGAAGCATAGATTTTAACAACAAATGTCTGAAAAATGTCTTAGGAATGATGAGGTGATGTCAGAAGGTGCCACAGAGCAATACCTGTGGGGCGCTGTGGCGTGAATCGGTTGGATCAATACGCTCTAGCAAAGAAACGGTGACTTTTTGCACTTCATAAATGTACTGTTTAGTTTAGATTGACTAGCTTATTTTCGGAGTGATACGGTTGAAAATGCTCTAGGGGGTGGCTGAGGGGTGTAATGCCACGGTGGTGTAAATTGACATGGTGTGTCACGTAGGGATGGGTTGGGGAAACATGAATCACCGGACTGAGGCATAAGTTTTAACAAGACATGTCTGAAACATGTCTTAGGAATAATTTTTAGGGGGTGTGGGGCTGTCAAATAATGGTACTGTGGTGTGGGTTAAACAGAGAAACGTGTTTAACAGTTTAAAATTAAGATGGAAGTGTTAAAGAATTTTTATGATGGAATTTGGGGGGGGGGGGGCCAAAATCTAACTTGCGGTCAAAGAAATGCTGTATTTTCGTTAAGGGTTCTCGGAAGTGCCTTAACAATTCCTAAGAATTTGCATCTAATATCAATTTTGTCATCTGGAAATTAATTCTAAGGGGGGAAGCTGTAGAACTCCAGCTTCATAGTCATATTTTAAAGGTTCTTTTAACTAGATTTGTAATTTATAACCGATTTGACTCTAGATCCAGACATTTTCAATATACCGGCTCCAACTCCGACTTCATTCAACAAAAAATTACAAAAAGTCCAACTTCAGAGCCTTGTTCCAAAAAGCTACTTTAACAATATTTGTAATTTATAACTGATTTCAATTCTAATCCTGGCACTTTCAATACACCGACTCCAACTCCGACTCCATTCAGCATATAATTACAAACTCCAACTTCAGAGCCCCGTTCTTAAAGGTTCTTTTAACCAGCTTTGTATTATTTAACCAATTTGTATCATTTTGAGCGTGGATTGCTAAAACATAAATAATTGGATTTAAAATAATATTTTTATAATGAAAATATCTGTAAATGCCCTTGGAATAATGAGAGAGCCAGAGGGTGCCGTATGCGATCCATAATTTACCAGGTTGGCGTGTATTGCCTTGGAGTAGGATGTTTATACACCTTAAAATTTAGGTTGGGGGTGTTAAATGAAATTTTCGGCAGAGGGGGACTGAAATCTAACAACCCAGTCTCAGAAAAGATACATTTTCGTTAAAAAGCTCTTTATATGGAATAGATTTATCTCTAATATGAACGCACTCTCTGGAAATGATTGCTTGGGGGACGGTGGGGTGTATTGTCAGAATACTGTAAAATATTAATAAGTTTAGCTCAAAGAAAACGGGGTATTTTCCTTAAAAGATCTTAATATTTCTTAAATTTGCATCTAATATCAACCTTTCCCTCTGGAAATGATTGCTATGGGTAGGCTGGGGCGTATTGTCACGATGGTGTGAAATCTGTCATCTCACTCAAAGAAATGATGCATATTAACAAAAAAGTTCTTAATAGGGCTTAAATTTGCATTTAGTATCAGCCATAACCCCTGGTACTGCATGCTATGATTCCTGACATTGTATAATACACGTTCTTTTTGCATCTATTACAATAAGCCTTTTTTCAAATTTCATTTTTGTTTATCTTGTTTTTTAACTTTTGTCTGTGTATTTAATATTGTTTGTAAATTTGTTTGAAATAATAAAATTTTTATTAACAAAGTCTCTGCTTTTAAGATTTATTGTTTAGCACGATCAAGCAGCTTACAAAGTTTAAGCATTCCTTAGTATTTATCGCTAGAAATACATTTAGAGTAATTTTGTCTAAAAATAAATATTTCCACTGCGTTTTTTGCATCATCGATTTTACACCTGGCCAGGAGAATCCGACATGAGCTTGGAATCCTACCAGATGTGTCATGGAATAGACAAAGGTGTGTCTTGTGATGTAAAGAGATGTGTTATTTTTTGTAGTATTTCCTTAATACAGAATATTGGGAATGGGAGTTTAGTAGTGTAGCTTGGAGCGCTTTCCCACTGGAAGTGAATTGACCTTTCAAGTCCTAGCAAGGACAACGAACTAAAAGAAAAAAAGAAAGCCTTTGAAAGAAAGAAGAAAACAGGTATTTTACGACAGTGAAGCGCGCCTTCATTACATAAAAGTGTGTGCTGACCTTACATAAAGTGTGCGCCGTCATTAAGTTAAACGAAAGAAAAAAAAATTACGTTTCGTGCGAAAAAAGTAAAATGTCAAAAAAGTACTACGTGATAATGATGGTTGCGCATCATTACGTGACATCAAATAAGGTGTGTGCTGTCTTTAAGTTACAAGCGGGGATTCCCCATTGGTTCCTGCCGTAAGATTAAATAAAATAATGTCAAGCATATTACGCTTGACCGTTTAAGAGGGGGTAAGTCATGTGATGTCATTGAGTTCAAAGGAGTATATCGTGGGAGTCTTGCCAATTGTGTTTCCTATATTAGAACACATGGGCTAGTGACCCTTATTATCACTACTTGTGTATCATCCCAATCCACAGTCCTATTAATAATAAAAACAAAACTCGAATTTCGGAATCTTGCCAGCTGTCCACTAGAAACAGGGATCCCGTGACGTCAGAGGGTATGTCACAGAAATCGCATGCTATTTATCCTATGGACCTAATGGAATTCCTGTGCTATTTTCCTAGGGACCTATTTAAAGTGCAAGGGTGTGTCGTGACATCAGAGGGCGGGTATCTTGCCAGGGCTGTCGTGATGTCACAGGGCTGTCGTGACGTAACAGGGCATGCCGTCGGAATCCCATGGAAAAAAGGATGGCATGTCGTTGTGTCTGGAACCCTCTCACTACTGATATGCCCTTTTCATAACCCGTATATTCATATACTTCTGGGAATCTTCACCTTAATGCTCTTAGCCTCACAAGTAATCGCGATAGAAGTAGTAGTTAGAGAAATAGTAATAGTAGTAGTAGAGCTAGTAAATGTTGCACTGGTACTAGTATTAGTAGTAGTATGCATATATTGCCATTTAATTATTTGATCTTCCCCTTTGGTAAATCCCCTTTTGATCAATCTTATCTTTTTTTCCTTCCCTTTTTGTAAATGCACAGATTGTCTTTTGTTAGTTGGAATTTGCCATTAATTTTCTCTCAAATTTTACCTTCACTGACTTAGGTTTAATAGTACTATTATCACAGTAGTTTTGCTGGTAGTAGAAGTAGTTGCAGCATTAGTGTTGTATTATTAGTAGCATTAGCAGTAGTAGAAGCAGTATTAATAACGGTAGTAGCATGTGCATATTGCCTTTTGGTTAGTTAAACATCGTTTTCATGATGCTCTGGAAGATTCACCTTTACAAGTTAAGTCGTTACGAAAATATTGCTTGTGTGCCCTTTTTACACCCTTTTGCTACCCTTTTCACCTTAATACTCTAAGCCTTACAAGTTGTTGCAATTGAAGTAGTTGTCGGAGTAGTTTAATAGCAGTAGTAGTAGTAATAGCAAAAATAGCAGTAGTATTAGTGTTGGTAGTGACAAGCATTAACCTTTTTGTAAATTGACCTTCCCCTTTAAGAATTCTCTGAAAGTTCCATCTTAAAACCCTAATCCATTCTTGAGATACGCCCTTTTGACAATCTGCATGCACATTGTGTATTTTGGTTTAGTTCAAGGTCCTCCTCAATATCCTGTCAAATTTACACCTTCATACGTGTAGCTATAATTGTACTAGTATCATCGTAGTTGTGGTAGTAGTAGGAACAGCAATAACAGTAGTAGTGTATTATTAGTAGTAGTAACAGCAGTAGCAGCAGTATTAATAGCGGTAGTAGCAGGTACACTTTGCCTTTTGGTCAACTGCATCATCAACTGCACATGAAGTGTCCTCTTGATGTGATAAGCCGTTCCAAAAATATTGTTGACACGCCAGTATACACATAGTAAGTTTTGATTTAGTCTAATTTTACCCTCACCGTTTTTTCAGATAGTTTTCAATATTCTCAGCCTCAGTAGCACTCGCTACATAAGTAGCAGTTTTAATGATAATATTGGTAGCAGTAATAGTAGTTTTGGTCGGAGTAGAAGAATCAGAAGCTATAGCAGTAGTAGCGTGCAAATAAGGTCCATTTCATCAATTGATCACCTCCCTTGTCACTTCCTGAAAGTTTCAAATGAATATACTCAGTCATTCCTGAGTTACACCTTTTTGACAACCCAAATACACATAACATGTTTTTATTTAGTTCTTCACTCCCTTCGAAATTCTCTGGAAGATTCATTATAATTCCCTTCGTGTTTCGGGAAAGTAGAAGTCAAATATGCATACCAGTAGTATTGATATACACAATCCGGGACGAACAATGGCATGAACATGCCTTACCACGGGCAAACATCTATTACTACGGACGGTACATGCCTTACCAAGGGCAGGTATCTATTACTACAGACGGTACATGGCTTACCAGACGGGTTTCCGAGGCAACACCTATTTTCTGGGCTAATCAGAAATGTTTCTACTAACGGTACTCCATAAGGCAATAGGGAATCCAGCAAGTGATTTCATAATATACCTTACCACGGGCAGTCATCTATTACTACAGACGGTACATGCGTTACTAGACGGGTTTCCGAGGCAACACTCATTTTCTGCACCACTATTAATTACTATCAACTGTACAAAGAATATGCTCAGATGTGTAAAACATTTGACGCCTACAAGAGACCTTGGTATAACGTGTTCAAAGGTTTATTGGACTTTAGCGGTATCATAGCTATCTCAATTTGCAAAAAAAAGGTATAGCATTTGCATAACTCTGATCTGAATGATCTTAATTCGTGATTGAATAATAGGGATGAAACAGAGCTCGGTAACATTTTTAATTGGATGTATGAGACTGGTAAAAAGGGTTAAACTGCTTTTCGTCCAGTGTCGTTTACATTATTAGCAGTATTTAAAAATAATAAAAATTTGTATCATTGCTTATACTAATGCTTGCTTTCTCATATAATCGTGATTTGAAAGCAACCAACCCCCTCCCCCTACCCCCATCATTTCCCAAAACAAACATCCAAACAAAGTTTTGAGACATCAAGTTTTTTTCAGCATTGTTGAAAGGTTCAGTAATTATGCGTTTGCGGATGTCACTCCCCCTCCTCCGAGGCCTCAAGGCAAGGGCTGTAAGTTAGGCAATGTGTTCATTGTTTACATACAGTAAATGTTATTGAGAAAAAGTATGAGTAGTATCGATATACACAGTCCAGGACGAACAGCGGGATGAAAATGCCTTACCACGGGCAGGCATCTATTAATACAGACAGTACATGCCTTATCACGGGCAGGCATCTATTACTACAGACGGCACAAGGCTTACCAGACGGGTTTCCGAAGCAACACCCATTTTCTGGACCACTATTAATTACTATCAACTGTAAAAAGCATATGCTCAGATGTGTAATAGATTTGACGCCTACAAGAGACCTTAGTATAACGTGTTCAAAGGTTTATTGGACGGTATCAGTGCTAACTCAATCTGCAAAAAAAACGGTATAGCATTTGCATAACTCTGATCTGAATGATCTTAATTGGTGATTGAATAATAGGGATGAAAAAGAGCTAGGTAACATTTTTAATTGGATTGTATGAAGGTGGTAAAAAAGGGTTAAACTGCTTACCAGATAAGGTAAGTCCGAAGGGGTTGCTTACTCATAGGTAATTTATTATAAATTTTGAATAGCATCGTTTGCATCATTCTATGAAAATGGTTAACGATGACAAGATGACCTTGTGACTTGAACTAGCTTTACTTCTCGGATATGTTCCGTATAATACACAAGTACCATTTGAACAGTGTTGTCAATATAAAATATGCTCTAACATTGTAGTATACTAAAAATTTGATATTAATAGAGATGTAGATGCCAAGAAAAGAATTTTAATAACGAAATTCAGTACAATCTCTAGAAATCCTTAGAAATCAAAGAGTGAGATGATTATTGCTTTGAAGCATCAAGGATCGCAAGCATCAATGACCCTAACCACCAAGGACCTCAACCTCCAAAGGTCCCCTATCCCTTAACTCCAAATGGCCCCCTCCCTCCAACTTTTTGGGGCCCCCATACCCCCATTTTTTCAACTTTTTTTTACATGTCTTCGAATGAGATAAAACATACTTAAAACATAAGAAATTCACATTTAATATTTTCCAAATTCAAAATGAGAATGATATAGATATTTTAGTCGTGACTTTTACTATTAGAAAAATAATATTTATAGTAACACTTTTTTTTGGACTGATTTTTTTTACTTCGAAATTATTCAACTTTTTTTCTTCTTTTTTACGTATCTTAAAGTGACATGAAATATGCTTGCGGC
Organism: Artemia sp. Kazakhstan ARC1039; assembly: GCA_029168905.1. Taxonomy (NCBI): domain Eukaryota; kingdom Metazoa; phylum Arthropoda; class Branchiopoda; order Anostraca; family Artemiidae; genus Artemia; species Artemia sp. Kazakhstan ARC1039. The sequence continues at coordinate 47,764 of JAQQPU010000438.1, read as the reverse complement.
TCTACCAATCGTACTCCATGCTTGCTCATAGACATGACGCTCAAAGACTTTGAACATGCTTAAAACATAAGAAATTCACATTTAATGTTTTCCAAATTCAAAATGAGAATGATATAGATATTTTAGCCGTGACTTTTACTATTAGAAAAATAATGTTTATAGTAACACTTTTTTTGGACTGTATTTTTTTGGACTTTTTTATGTATCTTAAAATGACATGAAATATCCTTGTGGCTTTACCAATCGTACTCCATGTTTGCTCATAGACACGACGCGGCTTTCCCCCTGGCACCCTATGGCAGGTTATCAACACTACCTAGTTTATTACATGTATTAAATCAGTATTTTTAACGCAGTGGAAGGATAAACACATAATTCATAGCGCGCTTAAACTAGCCTAACTTTTTTTTGCTAAAAATTTAAGCTCACTTAGCGCGCTTAAATTAACCTAAATTTTTTTGCATGTCTTTCTGACTATATCCGTTTGTTTTAAGGAGTGCGCTACATATAACTATAGGTGTAAAGATTGCACCAGTTAAGGTTGTGAAAAGGTGAAAGTTTTTTTTGTCACTCTCACTCTCTTTGCATGTGTCTCTGGGCAGGTGTTTTCCTGTGCCAGTGCCTGTCTTTGTCGGTCTGTATGTCTGAATCAATATAGTTGTATACTTTTTTGTCTCTTCCACTCTCTTTACCTGTGTGTCTGGGTGGATGTTTGCTTCTCCCGGTGCCTGTCTTTGTCGGTTTGTATGTCTTAATCTATGTATTTGTATGTGTTTTTGTCTCTCTCACTCTCTTTGCCTGTGTATCTTGATGGGGTGTTTGCTTCTCCCAGTGCCTGTTTTTGTCGGTTTGTACGTCTGAATCTATACTCTCACTCTCTTTGCATGTGTGTATGGGCGTGTGTTTGCTTGTCCCAGTGCCTGTCTTTGTTGGTTTTTACGTCTGAATCTATATGTTTGTATGTGTTTTTTGTCTCTCTCACTCTCTTTGCTTGTGTGTCTGGGCGGGTGTTTGCCTGTTCTCATGTTTGTCTTTGTCGGTTTCTATGTCTGAATCTATATATTTGTATGTGTTTTTGTCTCTCTCACTTCCATTGCTTGTGTGTCTGGGCGGGTGTTTGCTTATCTCAGTGCCTGTGTTTGTCGGTTTGTGTGGCTGAATCTATATATTTGTATGTGTTTTTGTCTCTCTTACTTCCTTTGCTTGTATGTCTGGGCGGATGTTTGCTTATCTCAGTGCCTGTCTTTGTTTGTTTGTATGTCTGAATCTATATATTTGTATGGGTTTTACCTCTCTCACTCTCTTTGCCTATGTGTCTGGGCGGATGTTTCCTTCTCCCAGTGCCTGTCTTTTTAGGTTTGTATGTCTAAATCTGTATATTTGTATGCGTTTTTGACTCTCTTACTCTCTTTGCTTGTGTATCTGGGTGGGTGTTTGCTTCTCTCAATGTCTGTCTTTGTCGGATTTTACGTCTGAATCTATACTCTCACTCTCTTTGCTTGTGAATCCGGGTGGGTGTTTGCTTCTCTCAGTGTCTGTTTTTGTCGGTTTTTACGTCTGAATCTATACTCTCAGTCTCTTTGCCTGTGTGTCTGGGTGGATGTTTGCTTGTCCCCCTGCCTGTCTTTGTCGGTGTGTATGTCTTAATCTAGGTATTTGTATCTGTTTTGTCTCTCTCACTCTCTTTGCCCTTTGTATCTGTATGGGTGTTTCCCTGTCCTCGTGTTTGTCTTTGCCGGTTTATAAGTCTGAATCTATATATTTGTAATTGTTTTTGTCTCTCTCACTCTCTTTGCCTATGTTTCTGGGCGTGTGCTTGCTTCTCCCCATGTCTGTCTTTGTTGGTTTGTATGTCTGAATCTATATATTTCTATGTGCCTTTTTGTGTCTCTCACTCTCTTTGCCTCTGTGTCTGGCCGGGTTTTAGCTTATCCCAGTGCCTGTCTTTGTCGGTACGTATGTCCGAATCCCTAAATTTGTATGTGTTTTTGTCTCTCTCACTCTCTAAGCTAGTGTGTCTGGGTGGGTGCCTGCTTGCTCCAGTGTCTGTCTTTGTCGGTGTGCATGTCTTAATCTATATATTATTTTTACACAGGTAACAGTTCCGGCACGTAGACAAGATATGGTTTATGATATTAGTAGAAGAGTAGGCCTTTCTTTTACCCTTTGCTTTCATTTGAATGCTAATAACAAAAAGATGACGATAGGTTCTATCAACAGGTAGGATGTTACCAGAAGCACTAGCAAGAAGATACGCCTCTTCATCAACTATTGTTTTTATGTTAGCATTCTCTTTGAGTACTAACTTCTCTGGAAATGATACTTTTGCATATCCACCATTTGTACAATGGCACTCTTTTGATACTCCAAAGAAATTTAATTCCTTACTGTCATGACAATGCATGCATACGTTTCCGATACTGCTACCACTTTTACTTGTTTCATAGTTCCAAAACTTCTCCATGTCAGCATTCAATACTACAATAACACTATAATGTGAACACACTTTCTTAAAATGCTTCATCTTCACTTTTTTAAAGATATGAATTATGTGTTTATCCTTCCACTGCGTAAAAAATACTGATTTAATACATGCAATAAACTAGGTAGTGTCAATAACCTGCCATAGGGTGCCAGTGGGAAAGCCGCGTCGTGTCTATGAGCAAGCATGGAGTAGGATTGGTAGAGTCGCAAGCATATTTCATGTCATTTTAAGATACGTAAAAAAGTCAAAAAAAAATTCAGTCCAAAAAAAAAGTGCTACTATAAACATTATTTTTCTAATAGTAAAGGTCATGACTAAAATATTTATATCATTCTCATTTTGAAGTTAGGAAATATTAAATGTGAATTCCTTATGTTTTAGGTATGTTTTATTTTATTCGAAGACATGTAAAAAAAAGTTCAAAAAATACATCATCTTCAAAAAATAATAAAAAAAGTGTAAAAAACTTCAAAAAAAAAGGGGATGGGGGCCCCAAAAAGATGGAGCGAGAGGGCCTTTTGGAGTTTGGGGATAGGGGACCTTTGGATGTGGAGGTCCTTGGTGGATAGGGTCATTGATGCTTGCGATGCTTGATGCTTCAAACCTATAATCATCTCACTACTTGATTTCTAAGGATTTCTAAAGATTGTTCTGAATTTTGTTATTAAAATTCATTTCTTGGCATCCACATCTCTATTAGTATCAACTTTTTAGTATACTACAATGTTAGAGCATATTTTATATTGACAAACCTGTTCAAATGGTATTTGTCTATTATACAGAACACATCCGAGAAGTAAAGCTAGGTCAAGTCACAAGGTCATCTTGTCATAGTTAACCATTTCCATAGATTGATGCTAACGATGCTATTCCAAATTTATAATAAATTACCTATGAGTTATCAACCCCTTCGGGCTTACCTTATCTGGTAAGCAGTTTAACCCTTTTTTACTACCTTTATACAATCCAATTAAAAATGTTATCGAGCTCTGTTTCACCTATAATATTCATTCACCAATTAAGATCATTCATAGCAGAGTTATGCCAATGGAATAACTTTTTTTGGCAAATTGAGTTAGCTATGATACCGCTAAAGTCCAATAAACCTTTGAACACGTTATACCAAGGTCGTTTACGCAATGATACAACTTTTTATCATTATTAGATACCGCTATTAATGCGAACGACACCGGACGAAAAGCAATTTAACCCTTTTTACCATCTTTATACTATCCAATTAAAAATGTTACCAAGCTCTGTTTTCATCCCTATTATTCAATCACCAATTAAGATCATTCAGATTAGAGTTATGCAAATGCTATACCTTTTTTGAAAATTGAGTTAGCTATGATACCGCTAAAGTCCAATAAACCTTTGAACACGTTATACCAAGGTATCTTGTAGGCGTCAAATCTGTTACACTACTGAGCATATTCTGTGTACAGTTGATAGTAATTAATAGTGGGCCAGAAAATGGGTGTTGCCTCGGTAACCGTTCTGGTAAGCCATGTCCCATCTGTAGTAATAGATGCCTGCCCGGGGTAAGGCATGTACGGTCTTTAATAATAGATGCCTGCCCGTGGTAAGGCATGTTCGTCCCGCTGTACGTCCCGGACTGTGTATATCGATACTACTCATACCTTTTCTCAATAACATTTACTATATGTAAACAATGAACAAATTTCCTAACTTACAGCCCTTGCCTTGAGGCCTCGGAGGAGGGGGAGTGACATCCGCAAACGCATAATTACTGAACCTTTCAACAATGCTGGAAAAAATTGATGTCTCAAAACTTTGTTTGGATGTTTGTTTTGGGAAATTATGGGGGTGGGGAGAGGGGGTTGGTTCCTTTTAAATCACTTTGACATTTAAAAAGGGTACTATAAATTCCAGTTTCAAATCAAATGAGACCCAACTGATTTTTATACGACAGCCCATTCCTTAAAATCCATATATGCCCCCAGTTCATAACTTGAAACCCTAGCCCCAGGACTTAGGGGGGTTGTGTCAACCTTGAAGGCATTGCTTTATGTTCTTTGGATTAGTTGACCTCCATCACTTTTGACTTCCAAACTCAACCAAATGAGCCACCTCTAATGTTTAAACAACCATCCGTTCCTAAAGAACCTTAAATACCCCAGGGCATAACTTACAACCATCACCCACAGGCTCTGGTGGTTTTTATCAACCCCAAAAGCCTTGTTATATGATCTTTGGACTATTTTGAATAAAATGACTGTCTTACTTCGGTCAAAATTTCTATTGAATGCATCTCAGGAAAACACGACGTGGGGAGTAGCTGTGCTCTGAACACTTCGACTGTTGAAAATGGCCCTAGAACTTCTGATTACCAGTCCAATGAGTCCCCTCAAAGCATATATGACCACCCTTTTGTATAAAAACCTTAAATTCCCCCAGGGCTTAATTTACAACCCTTGCCCTGAGGGCTTTGGGGGGGGGGTCATCTTTAAAGACATAATTTCCTGACTTTTAAACGATGTTGAACAAAATAGTTATCAAAAAATTTTGACTGGATGTGTTTGGATAAATGCTGGGCTTGGGAGGGGTTTAGTTGCCCCCCAATCACTTTCGACTGTTAAAAAGGGCACTAGCCCCTTCAATTTCCAATTGAATGAGCCAATTTCGAAGTTCCTTCGACAGCCTCTTCGATATGAAGTGCCCGGTCTAAAAAAAATTTAAAAAAGCATTGTTCCAACATCGTTCATTATCTAAGCAGCATATTTTGCTGCCAGTGATAGCAGTTTTTTCCGGATATTTAAAGTAAAAGTACCAAACTAATAACCCTAGTTTATCCATAAAAGAGTTTATTAACTTAATGATCACAAATCTAATATTGGCTTGAAATGATTACAATTTTAGGTAGTTACAATTTTGTAACTTTTTTTCGATTAATGTTAGTGGAAAATTTTATACGCAAAACTTTATTACTACTTTTGCACTTTTCCTTTAAATATATGGAAAAACCACTATTAGACATAACAAGAACGCTTCTAGTGAAGAGCTAGTAGTTCAGCCAAAGTTCAATACCATAAAACGTTGTTAAGGAATAAAATTTCCTCAACAACATTTCCAGAATTTTCCCTGATACAAAGGCAGAATTCTGCTAATTAACTTCCAGAGTGGTTTTGGAGAGAAAAAAAAATCAGAGAAAAGAGAAAAGCTTATCCCGGGCAAAACTAGACCCACAAAAATTAAATGCGGCAAAACTAAACCAAATCAAAGCTTAACCCACCCTTAATCATTTAAACCGAAAAAATAACACCTAATCTAAAAACATTAGATAGGAGGGCACAAGGCCCAGTCTAGTGAAACCCAACTTTTTAGAGCTTTTATTATCCAGTTTAGGATGTTTCTTTTTGTAGAAAATCTGACTGAAACATATTTATGCACGTTTACCATGCTGACTTGGCAAACAGCAGCAAAAGTTGAGATAATTCATTGGAGCGAGGGTAGTGAATGTACTTGTTGAGGACAGCCATTGACCTAAAACTGAATTTCTAACTGAGAAGTTGTAAATTTTCCGAATTGGTGCCAGAATTTACCCTTCAGATCCTATTTTGGATCCTCTAGTGTAGTACCTTTTGCTTTTTAGATCTCTTGTAAAAAATAGGGCATCTACATTGAGCAACAGGAGTAACACATGGTTTATATATAAGGGGAATAGAGCTCGATGGTAACAGCTTCTTAGAACAAAGAGTAACGCCCAGCTTTTTGCGCAGCCGGATTGAAGCTGATCGAGATATGTGCCACAAGAAAGTTCTGAGGAGAAATAAAATCCCAAGAGAAGGAGATTACCAGCCCTCTTAATAGCTTCGTCATTGAAGATAAAGTCAGGACGTCGACGTGAAACCTTCGGCCGGGTGATTAGTAGCTCCCTAGCTGTCTGTTTATGGACAGCTGAATGAACCGTGTGTATCTTCAACCAAATGGTGTCGAGAGTTAATGAGATTGTCCCCTATGTCAATGATATATGCCAAGAAATGTGTGGGTTATAGGATACTACCCTGAGGAGCCCCAGCCTTTATTTAGCTAGGGTTCCTCAGGGTAAGAACTCCAACTAAATAAAGGGAGACACTGGAAGCAAACGTGTCAAAAACTACACAAAAAATAGGATTTCTTGGAAAGTTCCCCAAAATTTTAAATAGACGACAAAAAACTCCATGCACTTAGAGCTGTTTAACGATACCAAACTCTGTCGGGAGATTTTGAAATACCAAACGAATACACCCTCTACCGTACCCTTTGGCTAGAAGCTGAACCCACTCTTGATGCAGATCATTTATGCAGTCCATTATCTAAAGTTTCCAATGGAACCCATAGTGCTTATCACCAAGGTGGTTACGCGACTCCAGGCAAGTCTAAAGAGTGCTTTTGGAAATGCCTTCGTTGACGTTACCAATGCAAGAGAGGATGATCACCGACCTATCTGAGTCAATACGGAAAGGATTGCTTTCTCATTCGGGAACAGGTATGAGGTGAGTGGACTTATACACCTTTGGGAAGGATCAAGAGAGAAAGCAGTCCTGGAAAAGTGATGACCAAGGACTGTCTAGTTCGGCACTGCAGGGCTTTAATCCTAATTTGGCGTGTTATCTGGACTGGATGCTCTCACTACATCAAGGGGCTGCAGAGCTCACTGTACTCTCGGAAAAGAGTTGTTGATAAGATCAAGGGTAGTATTACTTCTATGAGGTAAGTAAGGGACTTTTTTGCCATGGTTACAGAGGTTTGAAACCTTGGAATAGGCCTTGTCAAAAATTTCAGTCTTTGCATTAAAATTCTGAATTATAGTTCCGTTAGTCCGAAAGGCGGGAATGGATATCTTTTTGACAATGGCATTGGCCCCTTAACTAATCTCCACCAGCTCCTTGCTGAAACATTTAAAATTTGGTGGCGAAATTCTTCTTATGACTACGAATTTCAAAATTCGTAGTTTATGACTTTTATATTTTGATTCTTAGAACTCATTTACCCAAATTTTGATCACTAATAACGAGCCTCCCGGTAAGAAATAAATTTCAAAGCAGTCCATATAATTTGGCGGTCTCTACGTATGTGGCTTCCATGAAGTGTGGAATTAAAAACTACTTCAAAAACCCAAAAACTTGGTATCCATGAATGTACAATTTTTTAGTCCCAAGTGTTGCGGGTTTAATGCTATGAACAGAAAACTGTAAAAGCCATTTAAGTCCACCAACACCATGAGTATGTAATGACTGTTAATTAATATAATTAAAAACACATAGAAAGTTTAACAAAGCTGAAATACCTTTGACAAAGTTTCATTTTGTTTTGCTAGTAATATATTATCACTTTTTAGTTTAACTTGCCACTTATTTATTATGGACGGAGAGAAAGTGTGTGTGATAAATAGTCGTAGGTCACCAAACACTTCCGATGAACACTTTGATATAGCCATTTCGTTGAACGCAGTTGAAGGGTCCACAAATTATATCTTTGAGTATCACAGCCCCCTCCCCCTCCCCCCCCCCCACAGCCTTCAGGGCTAAAGCTGTAAGGTATGCCCTGGGGGCATATAAGGTTTTTATAGAAAGTGTTGTCGTAGAAGCTTCAAAAAGGGCTCATTCGATTGGAAATGAAGAGGACTAGTGCCTTTTTTATTATCAGAAAGTGATCAGAGGGCAAATGACCCCCTCCCCTGCGCCCATCAGTTCCCCAAATACTTACAATGAAAATTTTGAGATAGCCATTTTGTTCAAGGTATTTGAAAGGTCCGTAAATTATGTCTTTGAGGATAACAAGTCCCGCCAGCCCTCAGGACAAGGGCTATGAGTTATGCCCTGTGGGAAAATAATGTTTTTGTAAAAAGCGTTGTCGTAAAAACTTCATAAAGGGCTCATTGGATTGGAAATTGGGAGGACTATTGCCCTTTTTAATAGTCGAAAATAATCGGAGGGAGAATCCCCCCCCCACGCCCAACATTTCCCCAATCACTTCCGATTAACATTTGATATGGCCATTTTGTTCAACGTAGATGAAAGGTCAGGGAATTATGTCTTTGAGGATGACAAGCCCCCCCCCATAGTCCTCAGGACAAGGGTTGTAAGTTATGCCCTTGGGGCATATAAGGTTTTTATAGAAAGGGTTGTAGAAACATCAAAAAGGGTTCATTCGATTGGAAATTGAGATAGCTAGTGCCTTTTTTATTAGTCGAAAGTGATCAGAGGGCAAATAACCCCCCTCCCCCACGCCCATCATCTTCCCAAACACTTAAAATCAAAATTTTGAGATAGCCATTTTGTTCGAGCTATTTAAAAGGTCCGTAAATTATGTCTTTGAGGACAATAAGTCCCCCCAGCTCTCAGGGCCATGGTTGTAAGTTATGCCCTGTTGTAATATAAGGTTTTTATAGAAAGAGTTGTCGTAAAAACTTCATAAAGGGCTCAATTGATTGAAAATTGGGACGACTATTGCCCTTTTAATAGTCAAAAATAATCGGAAGGAAAATCCCCCTCCCCACACCCATCATTTCCCCAAAGACTTCTGATTAACATTTTGATATGGCCATTTTGTTCAAAATAATTGAAAGGTCAAGGAATTATGTCTTTGAGAATGACAACAACACCCCCCCCCCCCAAAGTCCTCAGGAAAAGGGTTGTAAGTTATGCCCTTGGTGCATATAAGGTTTCTATATAAAGTGTTGTCGTAGAAGCTTTAAAAAGGGCTCATTCGATTGGAAATTGAGAGGACTAGTGCCTTTTTTATTAGTCGAAAGTGATCAGAGGGCAAATGACTCCCCTCCCCCACGCCCATCATGTCCCCAAACACTTAAAATCAAAATTTTGAGATAACCATTTTATTCACGGTATTTGAAAGCAGGCACGTACGCAGGCATTTGTTTCGGGGGGCCCAATTTGTTTCGGGGAGCCAAATTTTTTTTTTGGGGGGGGTCAAATCCTTCAAACCCATTATTCTGTGAGAAAAATCAGAAAATTATGGTAGAATGAAAAAAATCGTGAGATTTCAGGGGGGCCGGGCCCGGAGGCCCCCCCCTGCGTACGTCCCTGTTTGAAAGGTCCCTAAATTATGTCTTTGACGATAATAAATCCCCCCAGCCTGTGTATGCTGCCATCTGTAAATAAAGCTGAAAAGATGACACGGCTTGAGGTGTGAAAATGTGTCATCATATAGACTTTTAAATGTAAAATCACTAAAATATTTTGTTTTTTTATGCAACTGCCTCCGTAGTACTCTATGGATGTTCATACTTTATACTCAATAGAGTTAAGCAATACTTTTCAAATGGCTTTCTTCTATCATTTCCCTCACAGGGCTCTCATATAACCACTTAAAATTAATACGACTTTATTACTTTTGACTTTATGCATACCCCAATACTAAACAATACTATTCAAAAGGCATTATTCCATCATTTCCCTCGTAGAGCCGTCGTATCATCGCTTAAGTATATACGTCCATATAAATTTTTACTTTACGCATATCCCAATACAAAGTAATATTTTTAAAATCACTTTCTATATCATCTTTCTTATAGGGCTGTCTAATATGACTTCATTAATTTTGACTTTATGCATACCCCCAATACTAAGTAATACTTTGCAATAGGCTTTATTCTATAGTTTCCCCTATTTGATCTGTTGTATCATCGCTAAAAATATATACGACTTTATTAATTTCGAGTTTATGCATACTCCAATACTAAGCAATACTTTTAAAAATTCTTAGTCCCAATAGATTTTAATAAAAAAAAGAAAAAAAGTCACCACAAACATTATTTTTTATGATGGGAAAATTACGACTAACATATCTATACCATATTCTTTTCGTATTTCAAAACTATCATAAGTAATTTTTTTTTAAGTATATTTTATGTCATTTTAAGATATGAAAAAAGTCAACAAAATTTCTAAGAAAAAAAAATTAACTTAAAAAAAAGTTTATAAGTTACAAAATAAGTAAAAAAGGATGGGAAAAGGTTGGGGGTAGGGCACTGGTGTCCTTGAAGGTTGGGGCATGGATGACCATAAGTTTCCTCTAAAAGAAGTGTTGATATAAGCATTTAGTCCCATGAATATGATGATACAAGCAGTTACACGATGCCTAAATTATAGATGCAAGTTCGGCGGCCTACTGTACCCAAGCGCGTGTCATAAGAAAAAAAAGGGTAGCAGATTAGTTGTTTTTTATTCATTAAAATTCGGTTCGTATTATAAAGTGCGTCTGGTTTAATTTACTCAAACGCGTGTCATAAGACCAGTTTCATTCAACCCAAATAAAAAAAATTATTCATATAATTATCACGGGATTACTAAATACTAAGTATTTTAGTATGTGAACATTCTTCATATTCAATGAAGGTTGTATAAATATCAAGTACAAACTGGCACTAATAAGATTCTAATGAGGTTTAGGGTGTATTGTTTAGAGCCACAGGCTGTCACCTCCACCCCTATTATGGAAAAACTACTGTTTAAAACAATTATTTTAAATTTTATAAAGTAATGATTTGTTTTTACTATTCCCCCTTCTTAATGGTTCCAATTCTTGACTAATAAAATTGGTTCTTAGTGCAAGATAATGCCAATTACGAAAAAAGAAAATAGAAATATTTTGAATTTGTTATTACCTGGCCTATTAACGGATTTTTAGGGAAGTGAACATTATATTATGAAACAAAACTGAATCAGGATGAAAACATAGCTACTCCTTTGTTACAAAACTGCTTATTTTATATTTGGGATCCTGGTTCAAGATTACCATGCTCCCTAGGGTGTAACTGCCTCTTTGAACAACACCTAGACCTTGTTATTTTTAGGATATAAATTAGATTCAAACTAAAGAAAATATACAATTTGATTCCCAAATAAAAATTCTTTTGAAATATAATACGACTAATCACAGCTTTAGCTAGCCTGACCTGTGTATATTTTTCATTTCGTATATTAACAGGACTCCCCCTCCTCAGTACATCAATCTTGACGCTATCATAGTCACTAAAAAGAAATGTCACTCATTCTTAAGTACGTCTTTTGACAAATGTCGCTGACAAAAGTACGTCACTTGACAAAATGTCAGTTTTTTCAAAATTTAAAGTTTGAGGGACAAAATCAAAGACTTAAAGTTGTTTCAAACAATTCATGGTAGCAAACTGTAAGTAATGAGTGACTCGGTCTACAAAAACGAACGAGAAGCTCTAAAAAAATGATTGCAATAACAAATTATACATCTAAAGAACTGGATTTTTATGCTGGTCTCAAAAGTATAAGCTTCATGAAGTTCAAAGATACCCATCAAGAGCTACAAGACTAAGAAAAATGGGTTTTTTGAAAAAGGGGGAAAGCACCCTGAGAAGTAAGGCCATCATAATGAAAAATACACCATCAAATTTAGCCTACCATAGATCTCTGTAGTAATGTATTAAAATGTCATAATATATACTTAAAACAAAAAAAAATCAATAGTGATATTTTCAAAATATGTAATGAAGATGATGTAGATATGTTACATTTTTTCTATTATGAAAATAATGTTTGACATTGGGACATTAGGACTCAGACACTGGGACAAGCAAACCTCCGTCCTGACACACAAAGAGCGAGAGTTAAAAAATCACATACAAGCACACAGATTTAAACATACAAACAGACAAAGACGGACACTGGGACAAGCAAACACCTATCCAGAAACTCAGGCACAAAGGGTGAGGGAGACAAAACACATATAAATACACAGATTTAGACATAGAAACAGAAAAGACAGACACTGGGACAAGAAAACACCTGCTCAGACATACAGGCACAGTGAGAGAGAACAGAAAACAGTCAGTCAATTTCTACCTAAGCCCTGGTACCTGCAGCCAACCTAGTATCCCCTCCTTTTTTCGAATAACTTCATTCAAGTTAGGTTCATTTAGGTTCACTTAGCGTGGCACACCAAGATAAATTGACTGGCTGTTTGCTTGTCTTTCTCACTGTGCCTGTGTGTCTGAGGAAGTGTTTGCTTGTACCATTGCCTGTCTTTGTCTGTTTGTTTGTCTGAATCTGTGGGTTTGTATGTGTTTCTGTCTCTCCCATTTTTTTCATGGCGAGTGTTTGCTTGTCCCAGTTGTGTTTTGTCTCTCTCACTCTCTTTGCCTGTTTGTCTAGGCCGGTGCTTTCTTGTCCCA
>JAQQPU010000437.1:74883-86289 GCA_029168905.1 Artemia sp. Kazakhstan ARC1039 | reverse complement strand
GACAAAAGAGAGAATGGGAACGTTATGAAGCCCAGAATAGTTTGGCATCCAAAGGGAACCAAATTACCCTAATGTAATAGGTATGGCTGAATTCGCATTAAACTAAAAGTGCGAGACGGCTACTGTGGAAACAAGAAGGCATCTAAGGAAAAAATACCCAGCAAGGATTAGACATCGGCTTGAGATATTTCATAATTTTACTGTCAAGCTGGAGGACATAGCGAAGGAAGGAGAAGTTCAACAGTTGGCAAGATTTATGGTAAGGGCGTGGATGTCAAATGCATCATTGGCCCACCGAACACAAATGGAGCATCACTTTTGGGGTATGGAGGCAATGGGCTTTGAAGACACGAGTCTCGATCCCTGAATAGTGGGTTTACCCCTATCATAATAATAATAACAACGAATCACTTTTCAATTACATAAAAATGTGACGTGAATAATAAGATTTTTTCAAAATTTGTACTAAATATGTAACTGATAATGTGAAACTTAGCTTCAACAGCAAATTTAATGTAAATAGTTGAGAGGGGGTGGGTATATTTATGGATAAAAACATACAAATTTGAATAAAAAGAAGATAGCTTTTTCTCAAAATAAGTTAAGAATAAAGTTTTTTTTTTAAAGGTTTTTGCCCCAAATTATGCAGTTCTATAGAATAGATATACTTTATTTGTGGAAAAAGGGTAAATCACAAGAACTGTTCAAAATGTATAATAAATATGCATTTGATAACATCATACACAGGACTAAAAGGCAAATACTTGAGAAAAAATACGTTTAAGAATGAAACACACAATCCTTTAATTGAAAATTACTGTCTCCTTCATTAATTGTGTTGTTTAACTTATTACCTTAAGCAATAAATTTCTAATCCTACTTTTCTTTATGAGCATAGATTTAAGTAACAAATTAAAGCATCACCTTCTAATTACACCCTTTTTATTCTGTCTTGCTAAACATTGACTCAAATGATAAAAAGACGTAAACTTTCAGAGTAATCCTTACAATTTCAAAAATTTATATTAAGAAAAATTTATGAGATGCTGCTTTCGATGCAGTCTTTTCATGTGAATATCTGATAGAAAGGTAATATTTTAGAACAAAAATGCAAAAAAACCTTGTTCAATAATCATTTTCGTGTTCAATAAACATTTTCTTGTTCAAAAATAAACATTTTCTTGTTCAATAATCGTACTCTTTTAGTTATTATGTTAAGAAATTATTTTCAATCATAAAGCTTTTTCATGACACCTAGTTTCAAGTAATAAATAAAAAATTACCTAATTGCAAATCATTTTTAATCTTATATAAATAGTTAAGAGGGGGAAACATTTAAGGCCAAAATCGTACAAATTTTGAATAAGAAATCAGAAGAATTTTTTCCAAAGAAATTTAACGAATGAAGTTCTATTAAAGGTTTTTGCATCAAATTATGCAGTTATATAAAACCTTTTTTGTTAAAAAAAAGGAGATATATCTTTTTTGTTCAAAGGTGTAAGAATCATGAATTAATTTCTAAAACATTACAGGATAAAAGTTTTTTTTAAAGGGTTCCAGTTAATTTTGCAGTTATATAGATTAGATACAGCTTATTTGTTGAATTAGAATTTTGCTTTGAAAACTTCATAGGTTGAAAGTGCTTTTGCAATGTGTTTTGCAGCTAGTTTTGCGCTTATATAGAATAGACTGGATACACTTTATCCCTTGCAAACAAGAAGGAACAAAAGTTTTCCTTCGACAATTTTATAGGATAAATGTTTTTTGTAGAAGTTTTGCTGATCATTTGTTCGTCAGTCAGAACAGAACACATTTTATATGTTAAGCAAATTAACAGTGTTTTGGAAAATTGTATAGGATAGAGGTTAACATATGTCTGAAAGAATGTAATATCTGGTTCATGAATCTAAATTCCAAGACATGAAGGGTTTGGACTACATTCCAAAATGGAAAATGCATCAATATAACTTTTAAATACTAAAAAAAAAAAACTTATTTTCAGCCCCCTCATACCCATAATATTAATATTTTCCGAACTTTCGTTGATATTTGGTTTGGCAAAATTTGCGTTTATCTTATTGGAAAATTTTACCTTTCCTATTAATAATATAATATACATTTGTGAGCATACGAAGCAAGAACGTGTAGCCCCCTTTAGCCCCATAGTCCCAACATCATTTTTTTCCAATCTCCTTGTCCCGCTCTAACACCCATTGAAAGCCCTAACTCAATAGACAAATCTTTTTGATATGGTCTTTACAAAATGTCATTTGTCCAGAAAATCAATAGCTTAGGAAGCCAAGGCCCTTCCTTGAAACTATAGGGCTAATAGAAAAAAATTAATTAAAAACAAATTCATGAAAATGTCATGTCAGATAAGTTCACCAGGCTTTTATGCAGATGTGTAATGTCACACCTCATTAACAGCAAATTTTCAAAACAAATGTACCTCAAAAAGTCATTAATTACACCTGTGGTATCTCTACCACAGGTGCAAGGCACTAAATCCCACCTAAATAAAAAATGCCACCTGAGTAATTTTGGACAGTTTTTACGTGAGGAGGATCTTCACTCATCAGCTTTTATATATAAATTTAAATTAGATATGACCCATGAAGCTTATCGTCCCTCAATGGAAAGTTCTTTTAAGACAAGTATTCCTTGATGTCTGTCACGCGAACTTCTTTATGCAAGAGGCTGACAATTCCCTGAAGTACCATATTCCTATAGTAGGACAATATTGTCACAATGACGAGAGCTTTTAACTGTCATGATCATATTAAATATAACCTCAGACAGCTCGAAGAGTTGGAACCTTCTCAGAAGTACCCTCATAAGACTACATTTACTATAGCCCTCAAAGGAATGATATATCACTTCAGGGAACTCCCAACTCTTGGCCATAGCTGGTCTGGTTCTGTAGCACAACTGGTATATGAACCACCATGAAGGTTCCTTTACCTACCAGAGATGGTCTATAGAACATATATTGAGGTTGGCAGGGACAAAGGTCAACTAGATCATCTTCTTCTTTATAAGCTTACGCAGTGAGGGTACTAATTTGAATTGGGCAGTAAAGAAAACTAGCTAGAAACACTTTCCACTTCCGGCCTCCACTTGTTTTAAAAGTTCACGAATGCTATTTTGGTTGCTTTTTAATGACTATAGATGTTAAAAGGGTAGATGGCTCCGATAGCCATCTGACGAACATTGCCACAACATCAGTACTTTGGATCCAAACGCAAAGTTTTGTTTCAGCAAATGAAGGAAGAGACCTTTATGACAGTGACACTTGCAGGCATCCATCAAAACCCCCGCTTCGTTTTTATATGTCCAACACCCACCTCAAGATCATCTTGAGTAACGCAGCCTTCTTCCCACAGACAAACTTGAAAATGCTCTTAAGTTTTGACACATAATATATTGGAATGGATATCAATTGGATCAAGAGATGGATATATTAGTCACAGTCTTGATTGGATGTCAGATAAAAGAAAAAAGATAGGATGAATACAACTGTTACAAGATGTTTCTGCAATGTTTCTGAACCTTGTTTTTAAAATTATTTCCTGAAATTTATTCGATTCGTCGAATTTTAACGATTCTTTTTATAATTCCAGTCCTCAAATAATGTCATCAACGTTCAGTTCAAGGGCCATTAAGAAAAAAAAAATTAATAACAGATTTGTAAAAAGCTTTAAGAACAGTTTTCAAACAGTTCGTGGTAACGAACTGTAAGTAAGGAGCGACCCGGCTCAATAGTAACCGAAACTCTAGAAAACGGAATGTTGATACCAATAGATACATCAAAAGAATCAGATTTTAATGCTGATTTCAAATATATAAGTTTCATCAAGTTTAGTCCTACTCATCAAAAGTTACGCGCCAGAGAAAATTTGCGATATTCTACAATAGAATATCGTAGGAGAGCTCATTCGGACGGAAATTAAAAGTTCTAGTGCCCTTTATAAGTGACCAAAAAATGGAGGGCAACTAGGCCCCCTCCCATGCTCATTTTTTTTCTCAAAGCCACCCAATCAAAATTTTGATATAGCCATTTTGTTAAGCATGGTCAAAAATTATGACCTTTGCCCAATGTTTACATATAGTATTGGTTATTGGGAAGTATACAGACGTTTTCAGGGTGGATTTTTTCTGGTAGGGGGGGGGGGGAGTCGGGGGTTATGTGGGAGGATCTTTCCATGGAGGATGTTTTCATGGGGGAAGGGACATTGCTATGAAGAGGGCACCGGATTTCCCTGCATTATTTAAAAAACGATCAGAAATTAAATAAAAAAAAGTTTTTCAACTGAAAGTAAGGAGCAACATCAAAACTTAAAACGAACAGAAATTATTACGTTTATGATTGGGTTCGTCCCCTAGTCAATACCTCGCTCTTTAAGCCAAAGATTTTTTTTAGTACTTTCATAAGAGCTATTTATTCTAATTAACGGTCTTTGTGATTAAGGGGTCATTTTTAAAGAATTTGAACGAAATTCGAACTTTAAAGTAAAGAGTATTGAACTTTAGCGGGGTATTGACTAGGAGGGGAACCCCCTAATATACGTATTAAAAATATATGAATATAGAAGTTCGTTACGTATGTTAATTCGTAAGTTACGTATATTTATTACTAATAAAAACGTTCGTAAATAAAATTAAACAACTTTCGAGAAAGCCATTTAACCAAATAAAAGAAAAGTTATTATGCAAATTTTGTTTTAATTATTGAGACGGTGAGCAAAAATCAAAACCTGCATTAATTCAAAAACGTTCAAAAATTAAAATACAAAAAAAAAATTTTAACCGAAAGTAAGGAGCGAAATTAAAACTTAAGACGAACAGAAATTATTCCGTATATGAAAGGGGCTGTCTCCTCCTCAACGTCTTGCTCTTTATGCTAAAGTTTGACTCTTTCTCACAACTCTCAAAAACTTTGAGGCAACTGCCCCCTCTAGACCTCAGTTTACCGCTCTTGATTTTTTTTACATGGCAAAATAAACTGATAACTTCATACTTGACATATTCTGAATCCTAAGAAAAATTACTTTCACCTAGTATTTTTAGTTTTTCCCCACAACTTATCCCTATTAGTTATCCCTATTTAATTTTGAAAACAGGGGTTTTTTAATATACTTTTTCTTAGTTTTTTCGGTTTTTCTGAAATTTTCGCCGACATAAGTATATTTTTTTTATACTTTATTTGAATTCTGCTCGTCATTACGAGTCAAACTTTGTGCCTTTTTTCCAAAAAATATTAATTCTTGAGCAACTATTTATTTCTTCTAAATAGCGTCATAGCTTTCAGAAATTAGCCTACAGTGACTGATTAAAAAAAAAAAAAAATTTAACTGTTAAAAAAAATGAAAACAAATCAAACTGCACATCATTCGAACCGTCCGAATGTCCTTTACATCTTGTTAATAAAAACAAAGTCGAGACTTGAATCTACAAGAATATATAAGCGTTTGAACAGGACCCCCCCCCCCAAAAAAAAAGAAAACTTTCTGAATAGTGGCGTTTTACTCTAAATATTTTCAACACAGCCTAAATTTTTATTTCACCAAACGATAGATCGCTCTTTTTTGAATCAAATAATTTATTTACATTCTATAGCCTACAACTAATATTTTTAACCACGGAAAAAAAAAAACAGATGCCTCGTTCTGCGATCGCATGCGCGAATTTGGTTTCCACAGCAACAAAAAAAAAGCCGAGCATCTTACATATCGGGTTTTAGTTGCATAAAGTACTTAGCCATAAAAGGCGAATTTCTCCTTTATAGGCTAAAATTGTCAAGTTCTACATTAGTGCTAGCATGTGCACCCCGATATTCGTTTTAAGCACCTTAGATTACCCCGGCATCCATACTCAAACCTACTGCGGCTGATGTGAGCCACCCCTTCTCTTTTTTTGAACGATAGCGAGCCTTGGATCACTGACTATTGCATAAAGTACTGAAAACTACGACATAAAGGGAAAGGATTTGGGATATTTATCTGATCTAGTTAAAGGTTAGGATTCCGGCAACAACGATTTTAGGGGGTGTCAGTTGTCTTGCGTGAGGCTCACCCTGTTGGTACAACTAGTTCTGAAGCATGTAAACAAATAGAAGATGCGTTGTAAAGCATTGCTCCGCTTTTCTCGAAGCACAACGAGTCCAGATCTACCATAAGGAATCATAGCCTCTGGATCAACTATTTAGATCTTATCCGTACCGGAAACGACTATCTTTGTGCTGAAGGAGCTGCGGACTAGGGATTACACTGAAACGCCACAAAAGAGATGATTCCGATTTTCTTCGCACCCGGAAACCATAAATACGCCGCAGTTGCGCTTAACTACCTAGAAGAAATGCTACGCCTGCTTGAAAAAGCGCCAGAAGTTCAAAGAGAGTTTGTAAGTGGCAATTTTGTTGTTAGGAAAACAACCATGCCGTTTTGCAGCATTGCAAGCGATCTGGCTTTAGAGTCGACAGTGAATCTGGACATCAAAGGTCATCGAAGTGTTTATGGTGTCTTTGGTGCGACAACGAATGAAAATGCCATTGATCGATATCTGGCTACTCCCCTTTCTCACAGCAGCCACCAGAACGCTGAAAGCAAAACTGAATATGGATGACGAAGCAATGAAGCATCTTGAAGATACCACTGCGTTTACGAATCTGACAATAAAAGGTAAAAATCAGGTTATGGACTTGGTAGAGTTGCTCTGAAACTCATTCAAGACGACGAGAAAAGAGGTGTACAACTTTATGACAGGGGATAGAGCTCCAGAAACCGTAGCAAATAGTCTGCTGAACTTCCGAGACATTGGCTTCGAAGCCATGAGGTCATATCTCGACGGGACATCCACGAAAGTAAAAGTTGGCATAGTATAAACTTTCGCCTCTGTTACCAAAAAAGGAAAAAAGAAAGAGCCACAAAAAAAATATTTTGGGGAAACTGAGCTGCTTAAACGAGCTCTGCGTCTTGCAAATTCACCACAAACTTCGTTCCTCTGTGAGCTGCTGCAGTACGAGCTACAGCCATATCTGGCCTCACTTGCAGTATTATCATCAAGTCGTAGGGAGCCTCAGCTACGTACTGGTACAAAGTCAACAGCCTTGAACTACATTCTGCAACAGTCTGACTTGCAGTCATGGCCAAAAATTATTCCACATACGCTTTTGGAAGACTGTCCTTGATCTGACTATATAGTTGATGTCGAGCGTCATAAGGTGTTATCGACCAGAACAAAATGAGACGCTAGCAGATTTTGGAATAAGAGTTTACGATGGGATTATTAGGAACATAACCGAAGCTTGTCAGTCTATCCATTTGGTTGGTGACAGGTATGACGGTCTTAGTGACGATAGAACCTATGATGACTACTCGTTCAGCCTCAAAGAAGCGTCTGGCTGTCGAGAAAGAAGAGGAGATCCTAAAGAAAATATTTCCAGCCCTTTCACTTCCTCTAGCAAAGCTGCTACACTCTGGCACGGGATTCTCAGTAGTTGCTCAGCCAAAGGTTGACTCTTGAAAGTTCTTTTCGAGGTCTGAGAGTACAAAATTTCGACCCGTCTGATGGTTCATCTCGCTGGATGTTTCGAGAGTCGACATAGAGCTGTTACAGTTACGCCTCATGGAAGCTCTGTTGATGACGATATCTCATCTTGCCATGAGGAGACAGACACTCGGGTATTATACCACACAGCAGTTGCCGCAAGACGAAAGAGCACACTTGTGATAATTCAAGCCAACGATACTGATATCGTCTTACTAGCTGCATACTACTTCCAGTATCTTGCTAGTTTCGGCCCCAAGAAGCTCTGGGTTAAGCTTCCATGCTACTGAATACCTATGCATACGGCAGCACAAAAACTAGGAGTAAAATTTTGCAACGCCTTACCGCTTGTCCAAAGCTTGAGTGGATGTGACACCACAGGCTTTCTGTATGGAATTGGAAAGGTCCGCTTTTTTCGAGCTGCGAAGTCTTCAGAACTTCAAGTCGTAGGGAGCCTCAGCTACGTACTGGTACAAAGTCAACAGCCTTGAACTATATTCTGCAACAGTCTGACTTGCAGTCATGGCCAAAAATTATTCCACATAAGCTTTTTGAAGACTCTCCTCGATCTGACTATATAGTTGATGTCATGAGTGTCATAAGGTGTTATCGACCAGAACAAAATGAGACGCTAGCAGATTTTGGAATAAGAGTTTACGATGGGATTCTTAGGAGCATACCCGAAGCTTGTCAGTCTATCCATTTGGTTGGTGACACGTATGACGGTCTTAGTGACGATAGAGCCCATGATGACTACTCGCTCAGCCTCAAAAAAGCGTCTGGCTGTCGAGAAAGAAGAGGAGATCCTAAAGGACATATTTCCAGTGCTTTCACTTCCTCCAGCAAAGTTGCAACACTCTGGGACGGGATTCTCAGTAGCCGCTCAGCCAAAGGTTGACTCTTGAAAGTTGTTTTCGAGGTCTGGTAGTACAAAATTTCGACCCGTCTGATGGTTCATCTCGCTGGAAGTTTCAAGAGTCGACATAGAGCTGTTACCGTTACGCCTCTTGGAAGCTCTGTTGATGACGATATCTCGTCTTGCCATGAGGAGGCAGACACTCGGGTATTATACCACACGGCAGTCGCCGCAAGACGAAAGAGCACACTTCTGATAATTCAAGCCAACGATACTGATATCGTCTTACTAGCTGCATACTACTTCCATTATCTTGCTAGTCTCGGCCTCAAGCAGCTCTGGGTTAAGCTTCCGTGCAACTGCATACCTATGCATACGGCAGCACAAAAACTAGGAGCAACATTTTGCAACGCCTTACCGCTTGTCCACAGCTTGAGTTGATGTGACACCACAGGCTTTCTGTATGGAATTGGAAAGGTCCGCTTTTTTCGAGCTGCGAAGTCTTCAGAACTTTGTTGGGGTCTTTAGGTGATGAAGTTCGAGCCCTTGCAGAGAAGCCATCATCTGCACAAAGTGATGGTTTAGTCAACGTCTGTAAACAGCTTGTGGTTACAGTGTATGGCAGAAGCGCGACTAACTTCAATAGTCTGAATGATCTTCGAGAGCTTTTGTACTCAAGATTAGAGGATTTGAGACGTTTACCACCAACTGATATCTCGTTTCTGCTTCATTTGAAAAGGTGCATTTTCCAGTCACTGATTTGGATCCAAAGCCACAAGCCCTGTATTGATTTACCTCAGGCTACCGATATGGGTTGGAGAATTGAAGATCATGAACTAAAGCCAGACCTAGTTTCTGCGATGCCGCATGGGCTAGCATTGCTTACTTTTTGCAACTGTGACAAGACGAAGTGCGGCTCGCACTGCAATTGCTTCAAAATTGGTTTCTGTGACAGCGCATGCAAGTGTGGAGTTGACCCCCAAAAATGCCTACTTTCCGATGTGAATCAGAACGAGTCCCAAGACGAAGATGAAGGAGAAAAAGAGATTTGAGCCACCGTTTCATGTTCAGTTTTAAATATTTGATTTTTTATTTGTTATGATATTAAACTGCTAATGCAGTCGTCTAAACCTTACTTTCAGCTGATCATGACATTTAACGTCTACTACATCAGTGGCCGTTGACCCAATCTAACCGATTGGATCATTGGCCCCTGCTATGCTGGGATTCAAAGAAAAAAGTATCTTAAATCAGCCTTAGTCACCTCTGCACCACACGTTCACACGGCTTCGCCACCTTGAGGCTCGTATATGAGCCTACGTAAGCCAGATTGTATCCAATACTACAGAAAAAATAAATAGTTGCTTAAGAAATAAGATTTTTTTGGAAAAGAGGCACGTGGTTTGACTCGTAATGACGAGCAGAATTCAAATAAAGCATAAAAAATATACCAAATTCGCGCATGCGATCGCAGAACTAGGCATCTGTTTTTTTTTTCCTGGTTAAAAATATTAGTTCTATAGAATGTATACATGATTTGATTCAAAAAAAGAGCGATCTATCTTTTGGTAGGATAAAAATCATGGGTTGTCTTGAAAATATTTCGAGTAAAACGCCACTATTCAGAAAAATTTCTTTTTGGGGGGGGGGATTCTCTTGTTCAAACGCTTGTAAATTCTTGCAGATTCAAGTCTCGACTTTGTTTTTATTAACAATCAGGACATTCTGATGGTTCGAATGATGTGTAGTTAGATTCGTTTTCATTTTTTTAACAGCTAAAAAGAAAAAAGAAAAAAGAACTTGGTCATTGTAGGCTAACTTCTGAAAGCTATGACGTTATTTAGAAAAAATAAATGGTTGCTCAAGGATTAAGATTTTTTTTTAAAAAGAGGTACATGGTTTAATTCGTAATAACGAGCAGGATTTAAATGAAGCATAAAAAAATATACTTATGTGAGCAAAAATTTCAGAAAAATCGAAAAAACTAAGAAAAAGTATATTTAAAAACGTTGTTTTCAGAATTAAATAAGGGTTAACAAAAAAAATGAAGGTTGTGGGGAAAAACTAAAAATACCAGGTGAAAGTACTTGTTCTTAGGATTCCCATCTTTTTCCCAAACACATCCAATCAAAATTTTGAGATAGCCATTTTGTTCAACGTAGTTGAAAGTTCTGAAATTAGGTCTTTGAGGATGACACCCCCCCACAGCCCCCAGGGCAAGGGTTGTAAGGTATACCCTGGGGGCAAATAAGGTTTTTATAGAAAGCGTTGTCGTAGAAACTCCAAAAAGGGGTCATTTGGTTGGAATTGAAATGGCTAGTTCCCTTTTTACTAGTCGAAAGTGATTGGAAGGCAACTAACACCCCTTCCACGCCCACCATTTATCCAAACACATCCAATCAAAATTTTGAGATAGCCATTTTGTTCAAAGTAGTTGAAAGGTCCGGAAATTATATCTAAGAGGATGCCACTCCCCCCACAGCCCTCAGGGTAAAGGTTGTAAGTTATGCCCTGGGGGCATATAAGGTTTTTACCGAAAACTTCGTCGTAGAAACATGAAAAAGGGCTCATTCGATTGGAAATTCAAAGGGCTAGTGCCTTTTTAAATAGTCGAAAGTGATTGGATGTCAAGTAACCCCCCTCTCACGCCTACCATTTCCCCAAACCCATCCAATCAAAATTTTGAGATAGCATTTTGTTCAACGTAGTTGAAAGGTCCGTAAATTATGTCTTTGAGGATGAAAACCCCCTCATAGCCCTCAGGTCAAGGGTTGTAAGCTATGCCCTGTGGCATATAAGGTTTTTACAGAAAGCATTGTCGTAGAAATTTCAAAAATGGCTCATTTGATTCGAAATTGAAAGGGCTAGTGCCTTTTTTAATAGTCGGAAGTGATTTAAGGGCAACTAACCCCCCTCTCACACCCACCATTTCCCCCAACACATCCAATCAAAATTTTCAGATAGTAATTTTCTTCAACGTAGTTGAAAGTTCTGGAAATTAGGTC
>JAQQPU010000437.1:48798-68016 GCA_029168905.1 Artemia sp. Kazakhstan ARC1039 | reverse complement strand
TTTTTAGAATGATTTTCAGCTCTTAAACTAAGGTAAGCAGCATAGATTCTAAATTGTTTTGGTTCTTCTTCTAAAGACTAAAAGCATCATTAGGCGAGCCCTACTCCCTATCTATGTACCCCATCCTTCCTGTCTGAGTATCTTGTAAAAGAAAACTTAAACCAACCATTTTGTGAATTAAAAACAAAAAATGCCAATTAGAATTTTTATCCACGCACTTATCGAAGACGAAAGAAGTCGTAATAGATTCTAAATTGTTTTGGTTCTTCTTCTTCTAAAGACTAAAAGCATAATTAGGCTACTATGATCTAAAAATATCACTGAAATACATTTTCCAGCAGTACATGGTAGCGAACTATAAGTAAGGAACAAACCGAAACTCTAAAAGGGAAGCTTTTGTAACAATTAATACATTAAAAGAATTAACATTTTATTCTAACCCCAAATTACCGATCGAGAGCTAAGCACTTTTTCAAAAACATCCCTAAAAAAAAGGCCACTGATCTTGATAAAAAGGAAGCTTTTGTAACAATTAATACATTAAAAGAATCAACATTTTATTCTAATCCCAAATTACCGATCGAAAGCTAAGCACTTTTTTCAAAAAACATCTCTAAAAAGGCCCACTGATCTTGATAAAAATCGCACCGTAAATTTCAGCCTATAAGAGAACTATTTAGAGGTTTCAGCTCCTGAACAATAGGCTTCTAAGTGTATAAGTACCCTTAGTTCTAGTGTCTGTCTTAAGTAGTCAACACTTTTTAAAAGAGGTAATCACACAGTGTAAGGAAAGAATTTCTTCCTTAACTTAATGACAAGACAATTTCTTTTTATTATAATAATGAGAAAATTTTTACTCACCAGAAATTGCTTAGAATTATCCATTTTCTATGTAAATGTTTACAAAAAATGTCTGTTGTGTTAAGTTGAATAAACTATTCAGAACTGTTGAACAATCTATTTTGAAACCTGAATATATACAAAAAAATATTGCATAACAACGAAACAAGAGATGCTGGTTTTGATTTATCACTAAAAAAAAGACATTGAACTTTGAAATTGCGTAAATCTCCTGACAAAGAAAGAATGTAATGACCAGTAGAAGTAGAATTACCTACCAGAAAAACCGGAAGGAACGTAAAGGCCGCAAATAAAACAGGATGGAACATAAAGGCGGCAAAGTAGTACCTTGGACTATACTGGAAATTGACCTAAAATTAAAACACTATGTGTATGCAAGTTGTTAGAAGGTCGTATCAGTAATATCTTAGGAACGGCTTAGAGCATTAAGTTGAAATTCATGCAGGTTGGCAAAAGCAGTATCAGCAATGACCCAGGAATTGCTTAGGGAATTAAGTTTAAACTTTAACGGTATGTTGAGAAGGATGTAAAAAAAACAAAAGGCGCTATGAGCATACTTCTACTAGTACTGCTATTACTACCCACTATGACTATTTTCTAGGGGGGGGAGGGGAATTTTACCGACTGGTTATTTTTTCCGACTGTTTTTATCTTTAATTAACATGTTACCCGTTTTGAGTACAATACGTAAAATCAATGCACGAAACGGTAAAACCGCGGCATTTACCGACCGATATTGAGATTTCGGCAAATGTCATGTCACTATTTCCATGCCCTTTATTTAACCAAATGGATAATTGTGTCACCATCTGTAAAATCATGGCAGGAGTTGGTAAAACTGCTGCGGTAACCGACCAAATTTGATATTTCTGTAGATGACATGTCAGTATTTTCATGGTCTTTATTTAACCGAACAAAAACTTTTGGCGGAGTCAGAAAAATCGTTGCACTTCGCGCCACGATTTTACCGACCCACATTACCGAGTGCCCAGAAACACTGGGAGACGTCCCCCCTCCCCCCATATGTGACGGCCCTAATTGCCACTACTGAGGTGCATATTTGTAAGAACAGCTTCGAACAGCTTTGTCTTAAACCCAGGAACTTTGTCAATATCCCACGAATAGCTTTGAGTATAAAATTGAAACTTTCAGGGTGTGTTCAGGGGGATGTTGAACTAGCCAAAAGGCACTACGTGTATACCATTACCACTACTACTACTATTACTGCTGCTAATATGATTACTGCTACTACTAAGCAGTAATGCTATTAAGCCTTTGTCTTTCAGGGAATGTTTAGGGGGAATTTTAACAAATCAAAGCACTATGAGCATGCATGTTGACGAAAGGGTGTATCAGCAATATCTCAGGAACGGCTTAGAGTATTAAGTTGAAACTTTCAGAAGATATTGAGGGGATGATTAACTAGCCAAAAAGGAATATATGCATACTACTACTACTTCTACTGGTAGTCCACTACTTCTTCTAAGGGTAAGGGTATTAAGATAAAACATTCTGGAAATAATGAGGCGGAAGGGGAACTAAGTCAAAACACATTAAGTAAATGCAGGATGTCAAAGAAGGAATCATTAATATCTTGGGAAAAGCTTATAATATTAATTTTATACTTTCAGGGCATGTTGAGGGGAATGTTAAACTAATCATAAGGCTTAGAGTATTAAGCTGAAACTTTCAGGGCATCTTGAGAGGGCTGTTGAATTGAAGAAAAGACTAAGTGAATTCTATCACTATTGTACTACTGCTACTATTACTATTACTCCTACTACTACAACTAAGACTACTACTGCTACTAGGGCTATTAATCTGAAACTTTCAGGGAATGTTTAGGGGGGTGTTAA
The DNA here is from genome assembly GCA_029168905.1 of Artemia sp. Kazakhstan ARC1039. Lineage (NCBI taxonomy): Eukaryota > Metazoa > Arthropoda > Branchiopoda > Anostraca > Artemiidae > Artemia > Artemia sp. Kazakhstan ARC1039. Next base: position 65,299 of record JAQQPU010000437.1, on the reverse strand, counting down.
ACCAAATCAAAACAAGTTATGGGCATACAGATTGTCAAAAGAACATATTAGCAATGCTCAGGTGTGGCTTATATTAATTCGATACTTTCAGGGCATGCTGAAAGAGTTGTTGGACAAACCAAAAGGCACTATGCGCATGCTACCACTATTGATACTACTACTACTACAGCTACTACGTCTACAACTACTACTACTACCGAGGCTATGGATTTTAAGGTGAAACTTTTAGGGATTATTTAATAGGATACTGAACTAAATCAAGACACACTATGTGCAAGCAGGTTGTCAAAAGAGCGTATCAGCAACATATTAGGAACGGCTTAGAGTATTACGTTGAAACTTTCAGAAGATATTGAGGGGATGGTGAACTAGCCAAAAAGGAATATATGCATACTACTACTACTTCTACTGGTAGTCCACTACTTCTTCTAAGGGTAAGGGTATTAAGATAAAATGTTCTGGAAATATTAAGGGGGAAGGGGAACTAAGTCAAAACAGATTAAGTACATGCAGGATGTCAAAGAAGGAATCATTAATATCTCGGAAAAAGCTTGTAATATTAATTTTATACTTTCAGGACATGTTGAGGGGAATGTTGAACTAATCATAAGGCTTAGAGTATTAAGCTGAAACTTTCAGGGCATCTTGAGAAGGCTGTTGAATTGACGAAAAGACTAAGTGAATTCTATCACTATTGTACTACTGCTACTATTACTATTACTACTACTACTACTAATACTAAGACTACTACTGCTACTAGGGCTATTAATCTGAAACTTTCAGGGAATGTTTAGGGGGGTGCTAAACCAAATCAAAACAAGTTTTGGACATACAGATTGTCAAAAGAACATATTAGCAATGCTTAGGTGTGGCTTATATTAATTCGATACTTTCAGGGCATGCTGAGAGTTGTTGGACCAACCAAAAGGAACTATGCCCATGCTTCCACTACTGATACTATTACTACTACAGCTACTACGTCTACGACTACTACTACTACCGAGGCTATAAATTTTAAGGTGAAACTTTTAGGGATTATTTAATAGGATACTGAACTAAATCAAGACACACTATGTGCAAGCAGGCTGTCAAAAGGGCGTATCAGTAATTTATCATGTATGGCTTGGAGTATTAAATTAAAACTTCGGGGCAAGTTGAGGGGGATGTTGGACAAAGCAAAAGGCACTATGTGCATACTGCTACTGCTACTACTACGGCTGCTACTAGTACTGAGGCTAAGGAAATCAACGTGAAACTTTCAGGGAATCTTAAGGGGATGCTGAAATAAGTCAAAACACACTATTTGAATGCAGGTTGTCAAAAAGTTGTATCAGCAAAATCATAGGAATGGCTTAGCGTATTAAGTTGAAGATTCAGGGCATATTAAGGGGAATAATGAACTAATCAACTAATCAAAAGGCACAATGTCTATACTACTTGGGAGATATTTAATTGTATATGGAAGTTAAAAGGCAGTATCTGCAATATATTTGTAACGGCTAAGGGAATCAAAAATAAAACTTTCAGGGGATGTTGGGGCGTATGCTGAACATAATCAAAACGCACTCTATGCACGCAAGTTATCAAAAGGTGTATACGAAATATCTCAAGAATGGTATTGAGGAAAGGAATGGTATTGAATTGAATCTTTCAGGGCTACTACAACAACTACTGCTACTGCTAGAAATACTACTTATGCTAATGGTGCTACTACTGCTTCTGCTTACATTTGTAACTAGTTGCGATTACGACTAGTTGCGCCTCCAACTACGACTAGAGCTGCGTGTGACTGTTACTGTGACTGATTGCAACCACATATGACTTTGACGGCAACAACTACGTCTGCATCCAATTACGACTGCGGATGAAGCTACTCCCGACTGAGAGTACTTGACACAGTGACTGCTACTGCGAGTACTCGGAACTGCGAGTGCGGCTGTATACGACTGTGATATCTTGTGACTGGAGATGTGACTGCTGCTACTACTACTACTACCCAACTAAATCAAAAGAGTTTAAGTGCATTCACGCTGTCAAAATGGCACAGATGCAACATCTTAGGAATGGAAAAGGATATTAAGTTGAAACTTTCAGGAAAGTTGAAGGGGGTGTAAAGCTAAATCAGAATTTACTATGAGTATCCAGATTGTCAAAAGCGTGTCTGTGCAATATACGAACTGTAAGTAAGGAGCGACCCGGCTCAATAGTAACCGAAACTCTAAAAAACAAAATTTTGATACCAATAGATACATCAAAAGAATCAGATTTTAATGCTGATTTCATATATATAAGTTTCATCAAGTTTAATCCTCCCCATCAAAAGTTACGCGCATGAGAAAATTTGCCTAATTTTCAAAAAAAGGGGAAATACCCCCTACAAGTTATAGAACCTTAATGAAAAGCACACCATCAGATTCAGCGTATCAGAGAACTCTACTGTAGATGTTTCAAGCTCCTATCTGCAAAAATGTGGAATTTTGTATTTTTTGCCAGAAGAAAGATCACGGATGTGTTTATTTATTTTTTTTTCCCAGAGGTGATCGTATCGACGCAGTGGTCCTAGAATATCGTGCGAGGGCTCATTCAAACGAAAATTAAAGTTCTAGTGCCCTTTTTACATGATCAAAAAATTGAGAGCAACTAGGGCCCCTCCCACGCTCACTTTTTTCCCAAAGTCACCCGATCAAAATTTTAAGATAGCCATTTTGTTCAGCATGGTCGAACGACGAAAATATAATAACTATGTCTTTTAGGATGACTTAATCCCCCAAAGTCCCCAGGGGACGGGCTGAAAGTTATGAACTTTACCCAATGTTTACATATAGTATTGATTATTGGGAAGTACACAGACGTTTTCAGGGGGGATTTTTTCTGGTTGTGGGGGTGGATCGGGGTTTATGTGGGAGGATCTTTCCATGGAAGAAGTTTTCATGGGTGAAGGGACATTGCTATGAAGGGGGAGCCGAATTTTCCAGCATTATTTAAAAAAACGATCAGAAATTAAATTAAAAAAAGTACTTCAACTGAAAGTAAGGAGTAACATCAAAACTTAAAACGAACAGAAATTATTACGTATATGATTGGGTCCACCCCTAGTCAATACCTCGCTCTTTACGCCAAAGATTTTTTAGTACTTTCATAAGAGCTATTTATTCTAATTAACAGCCTTTGTGATTAAGTGATCATTTTTAAAGAATTAGAACAAAATCCGAACTTTAGCGTAAAGAGCGAGGTATTGACTAGGGGGGGAACCCCCTAATATACATATAAAAAATATTCGTAATTTACGTATATTTATTACTAATAAAAACGTTCGTAAATAAAATTAAACAACTTTCGAGAAAGCCATTTAACCAAATAAGAGTAAAATGAATATGCAAATTTTGTGTTAATTATTCATGTACGGTGAGCCAAAATAAAAACCTGCATTAATTCAAAAACATTCTAAAATTAAATTAAAAAAAAAACATTTCTTTAACTGAAAGTAAGAAGCGACATTAAAACTTAAAACGAACAGAAATTATTCCGTATATGAAAGGGGCTGTCCCCTCCTCAACGCCTCGCTCTTTACGCTAGAGTTTTTTATTGTTTTAAAAAAATAGAGTTGTGAGAAAGAGTCAAACTTTAGCGCAAAGAGCGAGGCGTTGAGGAGGGGACAGCCCCTTTCATACACGGAATAATTTCTGTTCGTTTTAAGTTTTAATGTCGCTCCTTACTTTCAGTTAAAAAACACTTGTTTCTTTTTTTTTATTTAATTGTTCAAAGAGCTTATCTCCGATATCTCAGGGACGGCCAAGGGTATTAAGTTAAAATTATCTGGGCATGTTGAGTGAGAAATTGAACTAAATCGAAATGAACTGTGTGCATCCAATGTTGTCTAAAGGGTGTATCTGCGATATCTCAGGAAAGGTTAAAGGACATAAGTTGAACCTTTCAAATATGTAGAGGGGGATAGTTGATTAATATTTTTCTATGTTCAAGGTTGTAAGATAATGGGAGTTAAAATTCCCTCAGCTCTATAGAGCCCAAAAGTTTATGCAAATTTTCAACCTGTATGTTATTCCCTGTGCGCACCAATCCAAAGCATTATTCTACAGGTACTATTAAAAATTGTTGCAAAATTTTGTCCAAGACACAAATAGGAAGCCAAAATCTGAATTCTGGTAGAGAAAACCGGAAAAGATTGAAAATATTATCAGCTTAACCTTTGTAAAAAAAAAACTATGTCAATTAAAAACGAACAGATATTAATTATAAAAAGTTTTTTCGCAAAATAAACTTTCCAAGAAAAGTAAAGAGCTACACTAAACCTAACACAAGCAGAAATACATTCAAATAGTTTTCCAACGAAAAAATACCATAAATCATTGTCAGTAAACAAACGAAACCCAAAACGAACAGAAATTACAATAAAGAACAAATTCAAACTAGGTTCTCAGCTAAGTCTTAAGTAATTATTTATTTACATCGTTTTCTTTTTACCTTCAATATATCTAACTTTAAACTTGCATAAACTACCACAAAGAGGAGCAGGACTAGCGTTCCCTGTACCTTCTAAAGATCAGAACATGATTTGCACTTTACTGACAGTTATTTTTTTAAATTTGTGTCTCTTCTTTTCCTAAAAAAAAAAAAAACAAAAAAAAAAGCAAAAAAAAAAAACAAAAAAAACATCAAGAACTTTTTCATAATTCTTCCTATAAAATTCCAGGCTACAATATGATTTTTTTTTTTTCATCGATACAAAATTTGATCTTTTGAAATCATTTCGATACAAAAGCATAGCAACAGAATCCTAAGAAAATATACCTTGATATTGGTTTTTATGAATGCTGAATGGTGGTAAGGTTGTTTGAAATTGAAAATCAATGAAAGACGAATCCGACAATTTTAGTCGTTGAAAGTTTGAAAGAAGCTAATTTTACATATATTTTTTTTCTAGCAATGTCGAAGAGCAGAATGTACTTATATAACTGGCAAGCTTCTCAAAGTTAGCGCCTATGTAATACAACGGGTAGATGAAGTTTGAACACAAGGTCCCCTGAAGAGAGGATCAATAATACTTATGGTTATTCTAAAGGTTTGGTACCCAACCTGATCCCACCAGCCATGAGTGGGCGATATGGGTTTTTTGTTGGACATTAGGGATCTTGTTCGATGCTGAAGCTACTTTTCATTTTTCCAAATTTAGTTATCTTTTTGAAATTACTAAAAAATATACTTTTAGAAGTATTATTAACACAAAAAGCATACATTATAGAAGTGTAATTTATATAATGTGATTGTAAATTTGCTCAAAATGTATAAGGCACTGTTAACTGTCTAACTGACACAAAGATACCTAACTGACACAGTCTGACTTTATGCGATGCAGTATAAATGGGTCTAAATTAGTCTCCCAGCGGGATATTAGACAGTGGACCAGGCTTGCTACTAAGAGCCGTTCCTAGGGTTGGTAGTACTCGAGGAAAAATTAATTACGACGCCTTCCTCATAACTCAAATATAAACAGAAAATCCGACCCAAGGTGAATAATTAGACCAAACTGGGCAATTCCCCAGCCGCGACGGAACCAGGGGCAGCTGCTCGGTTGCCCCCTAGGAACGGCTCCGTTGTCATCCCCTAGTGATTTATCACTAGATATCCCCCTTTCCTATTATAAAAGGTGTATTCAATAGGTAATTTCATAATTTACTACCGTTGTCCCAAGAATTTTCGACGTCATGTCATCCCTGGGGATCTATTTGTTGAATATGTCGACTATACTGAAAAAAACACTATTTTAAAAAAAATTATGGGATGATTTTTGGCTTGTGGGTAAGAAAAAGGGTACAACAGGACGTTGGTTGCCCTGTAACCAATTTAAACTTCAAAAAGAGCACTAGGACTTCAAATTTCCGATTTCCATTCTAGCGGGTTTTGCTGTTATCCCCATATAGTGTCTTTTACATAGGTACCAAAGTTTCACATTAACGCTCTCAGCCGTTCCTGAGGTGCAGATACGCCATTTTAACAACCTAGACGCACATAGTGTCCTTTTATTTATTTCAACGTTCGCCTCGACAATCCTTTAAAGCTTCAGGATAATACCCTCAGCCATTCTTGATACATTACAGATGCGCCAATTTGACAACCTGAGACACAGTTTATTTTAAATTAGTTCAACATCCCCCGAAAGTATCAAATAAATACCCTAAGCCCTTTCTGAGGAATTGGAGATAAACCGTTTTGACAAACTGAATGCAAACAGTGTCTTTTGGTTTAGTTCAACATCCCCTCAACATTCCCTGACATTTTCAACTTAGTATTTCCCGAGATATTGCAGATACGCCTTTTTAACAGCCTGAATGCACATTTTGTTCCCTGATTCAGTTCAACAACCCCCTCAATACTCTTGGCAAATTACAACTTACTACCCTTAACCTTCCTGTAATATTGCACATTGGCTATTTTGACAATTAGCTCAGCATCTGCTGAAAGTTTTAGCTTAATGCCCTTAGCTGTTCCTAAAATATTTCAGATACACCCTTTTAACAATCTGAATGCACATATTGTCTTCTGATCTAGTTCAAGGTCCCCTCAACATTCCATGAGAGTTTCAACTTAATACCCTTAATCTTTCCGGACACCCGGAATCAAACATAACCTCCTTCCTAATGCGCAACTTCCATAACTTACAGTCCTTGTTCTGGAGCTCTGGGGTCATGTCACCCCTGGAGACATAGTTATTGGACATAGAACGGCTATCATAATTTTGATTGGATCTATTTTGGGGTCGAGGCAGGGGGAACTAAATGGGTGAGGGAGGGGGCTGGTTGTCCTTCAATAACTTTCGGCTCTAAAAAATTAGAACTTTCAATTTATAATCGAATGAGCCCACTCCGTTGCTTTAATGACCACTGCTTTCATACAAAGGGCACTAGTGAAAAAAAAACATAATAAATGGAACCCATATCGCCACTATGGTCCACAAGGCGAGATTATCCAGCTAGGCCAAAAAAGATGAATAGGGGTTAAAAGCAATCTCGATCTATACCATTTTGATTACCTTGATATAGGCTAGAAAGTGTCTTTCTATCTTCCTCCCCCCCCCCAAGGTAAATTTGACATCTAATTATACAATCTTCCAACATTGTTAGAATTTCCAACTAAGCCCCTCAAGTCGGCACAAGGTATTGCACATTATTCGAAACCTCAGGATGCACGTTGTTTTTTTTTATTCACTCAAGTATGTTTTTTGTTTCCACAATATACACTTGGAAAACTCTCGGAATATTCTTCCTAGCGAAGAATCTCTAAAACTCCATGGCTGATTGGAAAACCAAGACCAAACACTGCCGAGGTTTTCAAATAAAACCTATCTGTGATCAGCGGGCAGTTTACAGAACTAAGGACCATTGCCCCTAGGGCTGTGGGGTGATTTCAATCCAGAGATATTTATTAGATCTTTCAACATTTCTGAGCAAAATACCAATCCCAGAATATTGATTGAATATCATCATTGGAAATTACGAGAGATTGTGTAGTAGAAAAGGGCACTAAAAGAGGGTTTGTTACCCTACAATAGAATTTGTCCCTTAAAATAGCGCGAGAACTTTCAATTTTCAATCAGATGAGCGCCCTTTCAAGTTTCCACGATTAACTCTTCCATGCGACGTGGCTGGAGAAAAGTTTTTGATCCTTTTTTAGCGCTTCCCGTGTCACCCAACCACCGTTTAATTCAACCCCATTCATCAAAACTCATTGCATTCAACCCTCGTTCAGCTCAACTCCCGTTTAACCCTACCCCCGATTAACTCAACTCCTGTTTAACTTAACTCTTACTCGACTCAACCCTCGTGCAATTCAACTCCCGTTCAAGTCCCTATGCGACTCAACACCAATTCAACTCCTGTCACAGGGTAAGTTGGGTTGAGTAATCGGGTAGGGAGTAAAGTTGTTGTAGCTGACCACATCTAAAGCAGACATGTAAATAAAATAAAATAGTGTCAGTAAATGTCTTATTTTAAGGCATGTTGTTTCTAAAAATCATAGTAACTTTTCTGGAAATGAAAAGTTACCATGATAGCTCCCCCCCCCCCAATGGTCCCAGGTGCATGGCCCTAGGATGCATAAAAAAACTAAAATAAAACACCAAAACAATACAATTCTTACTTTATAATTACAGCATATTTCAGCATGTTCAGATTATCATGCTTCCTTACATTTTTATTCACGTTTTAAAATAATTTCATATAATATTTTTATCCATTAACTGTATTTAAATCTCTCGGCTGAAAATTTTTTACCGGGTCAAGAATTCAAGAAAACCGGTTGACCGGTTAAACAGGGGCAGAGCTAAACGCACAAATTTATGGACTTTTGTCAGGCCCTGTCTGGGGGTTAAAACATATTTTTCTGTTGCGCCTTCCACATTGGTGTACCCTTGACTTAATGATTAAGTCTTAAGCCGACCGGGAAGCCTTGTTTTGGCTCTTTTTGGAGAGGAACGATCGTAGCCTAGGATACTTTTTTGTACATTAGTTGCCCTAGACCCAAGAACCAGGCCCTGTAAGTTTCATTCTGACCGAGTACAAGAACTTTTTGGTCCATTTCCAGCCCCAGTGCCATCTCAAAGTTTAACCCAGAGAGCAGTCCCTGGAACGTTGGAGTTTTTCACAAACCCAACATAAAAATAAGTCCCGTTTTTCCATCATAAAGCCTATGTGTGTACAATTAATAATTTGTAGCAATTAGGGCCCTTATCCCAGGGACTTTGGCAGAGATCTTACCGTCAAACGAAACATATTTATTGGACCTTCTAACTATTTGGACCAAATTTCTGTCTTAAACCCATAATCACTTGTCTTAGTGGGTTGCAAGAGGATGGAGGTAGTAAAAAGGGCATAAGAAGGTGTCCTCTAACAACTTTTTACTCCTAAAAAGGGAACTAGAACTTTTAATCTTCAAGGGAATAAGCCCTCTCCAAAGTTTCTATGACCCCTCTTCCATACAAAGTGGCCAGGTTAAAAAAAAATAATACATTTTGGACATAAAGCTCTTTACTTAGGAAGCGCGAAAGCACTACCTCCGATACATTTATATTTGACTAAAGCATGAGCTGAACGATGCAGGTGAGTTTAAATGCAAAAGGAAAGAAGAGAGAAGCAAAAGAAAAATGACAAAAAAAGAAGTTATCCAGACTGTACTTTAAAGATGGAACTATTGTCAGGGTTGATTCCTTGAATCTTCAGGGGTTGCTATTTAACCGGACCTCTCTTAGTTTAACTGGCTGAGTGGAGTAGAATAACTTCGTATAAAAAAAGTAAATAAAAAAAACCATTGATAATGCATAACAAAAACCGTTATCTCGGATATCCCCAATCTTTCCATATATGTATAGTACATCAGGCTCGTCACTGAGTATGGGTGTCCTCTGACCGTTGACATCACACTAGTACAACTTCATTCAAGTACTTCCAAACCCAGGCCGTATCCAGGGGGGGTAAGGGGTTTAAACCGTTTTTTAAAGTTCTTTTTTGTAACCCCCCCCCCCGCCCGAAAAAGATCCTGGATGCGTTATTGGTCCAAATGAAGCTATAAGAGCATAGCTTCTGGCGAGAGTACTGCAAACTGTCTTAGTTGCTAAAACGAACAACAATTTTTGAACTGATCGAGCCACGTCCCACACTGAAAATTAACTGGCACAATGCTTTTTTATGTGGCATAATCGTAAACAACGGGACCAGAGATACTGAAAATGTTCGGATTTCCATGATATTCTTGCGAAGTAACGGTGTAAGCATTAATTCCACTGGGGCGGCTTTAAGAGGTGACAAGACAGCTAGTCACAAAAACATTTTGTAACAATTTTCCAGTCAACACCTTTAAATGACATTGCGAAAATTGCCACTGCTTTTTTGGAGGTCATCCGACGAATTGTCATTATTTTTTTCGTCATCTCTTTAACCGTCACGGGAAAAATTGTCTGTGTCATATCTACTAAATAGCTAGCAGCTACAATAAATATTCCAATTGATGCATTCCAATGTTCGGACTAGAGAGAAGTCGGAAATGGATAATTAATCATTTCTCAAACATGGATGCAAATTTACAGTACATTCAAAGATCAAACTCTGGGAACAAGGTTTTAGCAATGTGAGTTACATCTTAGTTTTCGTCTTTCTTCTCGTTCAAACAACACTCCAAACCCTCCTTTTCTTATAAATTATCATGTAGCAGGGTGAACAAAATCAGCAAGAACTGGAGCAATAAAATATTAATTCGGTAAAAGAAATCTCGCCAATCAAATTTCTTATTCTAGGTGAGCGTCAGAGCAGAAACGAAAGCAAAAAAAGGAAAGAAAACAAAGTCACTATAGACCGGTGCAAAGCGTATGATATGTGTCTTTGTTTTTAGTGCTTTCTCTTCCTCTCACAAATTTCGGAAAACCGATCAACATTATTCATCAGTAGATAATCCCTCCTTAACTATAAAACTACCTCGAGCGCATGCGCACGATAGGTGCTTCAAGTTACCACCTCCAGAACCTTTTGAGGGTTGTTACTACCTTTGCTGAGGTTGTACATGACCATTGTCAGTTACTTATCCTGTGAAGTAACACTTCCCCAGGAACTTCGCATCTGCTGCATAGGCTAAATGTCGATAAAGCTGGTACTTATATCGCAAAGACTAGCACCATAAAAACAAGCAACTGATCGCACCAGGAATATTATACATAAAAAGGATACACAGTTAACACCAAGCATAACGTAAGACAAGCACATACAAAAGAGTCTTCGATAAAATGATCAATGACAAAAGTTAGGATTTCTTGAATGCCCCATTAAGGATTAAGAGGGCGGCTAAGAAGCTAATCGATTTTTATTTAATAAACATTCCTGAAACACCCAAAAGTTATTTTCAATTAGGAACAAGATTAAAACTGACTTGTGGGGGTATAGAATTTCTAGATGCATGTTTTTGATCCTTCGCACGACAATATAGCAAAAAAGGTAAATTTAATGGGAAAATAGGAATCCAGTAGTCAAAGGTTTTGCTAAAATAGTGTTAGGTTAAACAAAGCTGATGCGTTAATAACTGTTTGGAAAAAAAAACAAAAAAAAACTGATAACTTTTGGTATCTAAGGGAATTTCATTACATTTCATTGATAACAAAAGATCTCTTTGTACTTTACACTGTTAAATAAATTGAAAATACAGAAATGTAATTAAGACAACGCATAAAATAAAAACAGCGCGAATATTTCGGCTTGTCACCCGGAAACCTTTCTAATTTATGAAATTCTAATCAAATAAAATAGTTTTTCTATGAACCAGCATTCATTCCATAAGTATCATTATGTGACGACATTTCTATATAAGAATCTAACAAAACTAAATAACATTTTTATATTAAGATCTTGCGTATAACCAACTACTACTAACAAGTTACTGCAGCACCAAACAGCCTGAGGTCAATACAGCTACACACGCTCCTCCTTCATCCCGATCTATTCGAAGTCTCCCTCTTTACACTTTCCAAAGAAAATCCCATTTACCTTAAATCTTTCCTTACGACATCCTCCCATCCTATTTGGGGAAGACCTGCTTTCCATTTGGTCGACAAGGACAATTTTTGGCAATCAGTCAGCCGCAGAACGAGTCCTACCCGTCTCAACCTTTCGCTCATTATAGCCCTAGAAAGCGGAATTGAACTACACTTTTCGTACAGCCTACTGTTTGAGATACGCTCATTCAGTCGGGTACCCAAAACAATCCGCAAACAATTTCTCTGGAAAAAATCGAGCAAATCTTCCTCCGTTTTTCGGAGCACCCACGCTTCAGAATCATACTTGACCAGTCATCACTGTAGCTTCAAATATTCGAATCTTCGTTTACAGACTTAATTTCCTATTCTCGCAAACTTTTTTTCAACTGTGAAAAGACATCGTGTAGCCTAGTATAACCATACCGCATAACCTAGGTAAATACAATTTACAAGACCCCACTGCCTTTCCATCTATAATTGAAACTAAATGAAAATATTGAAAACGGGAAACACCTGTAATAAGAAAATGAACGTTGAAAGAAAAAAGCTTTCCATTCAAAAAAATAAATAAAGTCCGAATATATCTGCTTCGTATCTGGAAACCCATTTCAGCACAAAATAAAGCAGAGAAAAAAAGAACTAGTTTATCCAAATTAACACATCAAACAGCTCGTGGTAACGAACTGTAAGTAAGGGGCGACCCGGCTCAATGGTAACCGAAACTGTAGAAAACGGAATTTTGATACCAATAAATACATCAAAAGAATCAGATTTTAATACTGATTTCAAATATATAAGTTTCATCAAGTTTAGTCCTACCTATCAAAAGTTACGCGCCTCAGAAAATTTGCCTTATTTTCGAAAAAAGGGGGATTCGTCCTCTAAAAGCTATAGAACCTTAATGGAAATCACACCATCATATTCAGCGTATCAGCGAACCCTACTGCGGAGGTTTCAAGCTCCTATCTAAAAAAATGTGGAATTTTGCATTTTTTGCCAGAAGAAAGATCACGGAAGCGTGTTTATTTGTTTGTTTTTTTGTTTTTTTTTCCCAGGGGTGATCGTATTGACCCAGTGGTCCTAGAATATCGTGGGAGGGCTCTTTCGAACGGAAATTAAAAGTTCTAGTGGCCTTTTTAAGTGACAAAAAATGGAGGGCAACTAGGCCCCCTCCCACGCTTATTTTTTTCCCAAAGTCACCCGATCAAAATTTTGAAATAGCCATTTTGTTTAGCATGGTTGAAAATATGATAAATATGTCTTTTAGGATGACCTAATCCCCCGAAGTCCCCAGGGGGAGGGCTGAAAGTTATGAACTTTACCCAATGTTAACATATAGTATTGGTTATTGGGAAGTATACATACGTTTTCAGAGTGGATTTTTTCTCGTAGTGGGGGGGGGAGTGGATCAGGGGTTATGTGGGAGGATCTTACCATGAAGGAAGTTTTCATGGAGAAGAGACATTGCTATGAAGGGGTGCCGGATTCTCCAGCATTATTTAAATAAAGATCAGAAATTATATATAAAAAAACAAGTTTTTTAACTGAAAGAAAGGAGCAACATCAAAATTTAAAACTACAGAAAACATTATGTATATGATTGGGTTCATCCCCTAGTCAATACCTCGCTCTTTAAGCCAAAGATTATTTAGTACTTTCATAAGAGCTATTTATTCTAATTAACGGCATTTGTGATTAAGGGGTCATTTTTAAAGAATTGGAACAAAATTCGAACTTTAGCTTAAAGAGCAAGGTATTGACTAGGGGGCGAACCCTATAATATAGGTATTAAAAATATAAGAATATAGAGGTTCGTTACGTAAGTTAATTCTTAAGTTACGTATATTTATTACTAATAAAAACGTTCGTAAATAAAATTAAACAAGTTTCGAGAAAGCCATTTAACCAAATAAAAATAAAATTAATATTCCATTTTTTTTTAATTATTCATGTACGGTGAGCCAAAATCAAAACCTGCATTAATTCAAAAACGTTCAAAAATTAAATAAAAAAAACAAGTTTTTTTAACTGAAAGTAAGGAACGACGTTAAAACTTAAAACGAACAGAAATAATTCCGTATATGAAAGGGGCTGTCCCCTCCTCAACGCCTCGCTCTTTACGCTAAAGCTTGACTTTCTCACAACTCTATTTTTTTTTAACAATGAAAAACTTTAGCGTAAAGAGTGAAGCGTTGAGGAGGGGACAGCCCCTTTCATATACGGAATAATTTCTGTTNGGGGGGGGGTTGAGGTTGATCATCGTCAAATACATAATATCCAGAACTTTCAATTACGTTGAAAAAAATAGCTATCTCAAAATGTTGATTGGATGTATTTGGGAAATGGTGGGCGTGAGAGGGAGGTTAGTTGCCCTCCAATCAGTTTCGACTAGCCTATTAAAAAGGGCAGTAGCCCTTTCAATTTCCAATTGAATGAGCCTTTTTTGAAGTTTCTACGACAACATTTTCTATCAAGAACCTTACATGCCCCCAGGGCATAGCTTACAACCTTAGCCCTGAGGGCTCTGGGGGGAGTGTCATCCTCTAAGACCTAATTTCCAGAACTTTCATCTACGTTGAACAAGATATCTATCTCAAAATTTTGATTGGATGTGTTTGGGGAAATGGTGAGCTTGAGAGGGGGACTAGTTGCCCTCCAATCACTTTCGACTATTAAAAAGCGCACTAGCCCTTTCAGTTTCCAATCGAATGAGCCCTTTTTGAAGTCTCTACGAAAATTCTTTCTATAAAAACCTTATGTGCCTCCAGGGCATAACTTACAACCCTTGGCCTGAGGAGTTTGAGGGGTTTGTCACCCTCAAAATCATAATTTCCAGAACTTTCAACTACGTTGAACAAAATGGCTATCTCAAAATTTTCATTGAATGTGTTTGGAGAAATGGTGGGCGTGCGAGGGGGGTTAGTTGCTCTCCATTCAGTTTCGACTGTTAAAAAGGGCACTAGTCCTTTTAATTTACAATCAAATGAGTCCTTTTTGAAGTTTAAACGACAACACTTTCTATAAAAACCTTAGATGCACCAGGGTATAACTTACAACCCTTGCCCTGAGGGCTCTGAGGAGGTTGTCATCCCAAAAGACCTAATTTCCAGAACTTTTAACTACGTTGAACAAAATAAATATCTCAAATTTTGATTGGCTGTGTTTGGAGAAATGGTGGGCGCAAGAGGGGGTTAGTTGCCCTCCAATTACTTTCAACTATTAAAAAGGGCACTAGTCCTTTCAATTTTCAATTGAATGAGCCCTTTTTGAAGTTTTACGACAACGCCTTCATAAAAACCTCATATGCCCCCAGGGCATAACTTACAACCCTTGCCCTGAGGGCTGTGGGGAGTTGTCATCCTCAACGACATAATTTCCAAAACTTTAAATTACGTTGAAAAAAATGGCTATCTCAAAATTTTGATTGTATATGTTTGGGAAAATGGTGGGCGTGCGAGGGGGGTTAGTTGTCCTCCAATTACTTTCGACTATTAAAAAGGCCACTAGCCATTTCAATTGCCAGTGGAATGAGCCCTTTTTGAAGTTTCTACGACAACATTTTCTATAAAAAACCTTATATACCCCCAGGGCATAGCTTACAACCCTTGCCCTGAGGGCTGTGGGGGGGGGGTGTCATCCTTAAAGACCTAATTTCCAAAACTTTCAACTACGTTGGACAAAATGGCTATATAAAAACTTTGATTGTATGTGTTTGGGGAAAAGGTGAGCGTGAGAGGGTTGTTAGTTCCCCTCCAATCACTTTCGACTATTAAAAAGGGCACTAGCCCTTTGAATTTCCAATCGAATGCGCCCTTTTTCAAGTTTCTACGACAAAGCTTTCAATAAAAAACCTTACATACCCCCAGGGTATAACTTATAACCCTTGCCCTAAGGGCTCTGAGGGGATTATCATCCTCAAAGACCTAATTTCCAGAGCTTTCAACTACGTTGAACAAAATGGCTATCTCAAAATTTTGATTGGATGTGTTTGGATAGACGGTGGGCGCGAGAAGGGTGCTAGTTGCCTTCCAATCACTTTCGACTATTAAAAAGGGCACTAGCCCTTTCAGTTTCCAATCCAATGAGCCCTTTTTGAAGTCTCTACGAAAATACTTTCTATAAAAACCTTATATGCCTCCAGGGCATAACTTACAACCCTTGCCCTGAGGAGTTTGGGTTTGTCATCCTCAAAATCATAATTTCCAGAACTTTCAACTACGTTGAACAAAATGGCCATCTCAAAATTTTCATTGAATGTGTTTGGAGAAATGGTGGGCGTGCGAGGGGGGTTAATTGCTCTCCATTCACTTTCGACTGTTAAAAAGGGCACTAGTCCTTTTAATTTACAATCAAATGAGTCCTTTTTGAAGTTTATACGACAACACTTTCTATAAAAACCTTATATTCCCCCAGGGCATAACTTATAACCTTTGCCCTGAGGGCTGTGGGGTTGTCATCCTCAAATACCTAATTTTCAAAACTTTCAACTACATTGAACAAAATGGCTATCTCAAAATTTGATTGGATGGGTTTGGGAAAAAGGTGGGCGTGCGAGGGGGGTTGGTTGCCATCCAATCCCTTTCGACTATTAAAAAGGGCACTATCCCTTTGAATTTCCAATCGAATGAGCCTTTTTTGAAGTTTCTACGACAACACTTTCTATAAACATCTTATATGTCGCCAGGGCATAACTTACAACCCTTGTCCTGAGGGCTGTGGGGGAGTATCCTCCTCAAAAACATAATTTCTATCTGGAAATCAACTACGCTGAACAAAACGGCTATCTCGAAATTTTGATTGGATGTTTGGGGAAATGGTGGGCGTGGAAGGGGTGTTAGTTGCCTTCCAATCCCTTTCGACTATTAAAAAGGGCACTAGCCACTCCAATTTCCAATCGAATGAATCCTTTTCGAAGTTTCCACGACAACTCATTAGATACGAAGTGCCCTGGTCTACCCCCCCCCCCCCCCC